>JASFAX010000505.1:0-60689 GCA_030737875.1 Allium sativum | reverse complement strand
TTTCCAATTATATTTAATAATTGGAATAAAATGGAATGTGAATTGGGTTTATTGTGAATCGTGTTTTTAACGACATTCGTTCTTTAACCCAATTTACAATGAAATGCTTTTAGGAATTTATAAATCTTTTATTTAGATTTAAAGGAAATTTTTCCAAAGTAAAGTTTTCCAATTTAATACAAAAAATTGGAATGGAATGGAATTCGATTTGATAATAATCGAAGTGAACTTCTGCGGAGGAAGACTGGTAATATATGGAATTTAAAGGGCTTGGTTGTTATTCCATTTATATTATTAGTTGGATACAGAAATTGATATCGATTATATATATATATCGATTCATTTTCCGTGAAGATTCCATGATTAGTGGAATGTGATTTTGGGTTTATCGTGAACTATGTTTTAAATGACATTAGTTCTTTAACTCAGTTAAAGGCAAGATTACATGTCTAACATTGTATTACGAACCGTATGGTTGATCTCTGCAAAATATATATATCTGTTTGGTGGCGGAGAATTTATTCTCTTGCTTAACACCCATATCTAAGACGTACGATCTTAGAAGTTATATATCGGTAGAAATCAATAATACGGTGTAGATTGTCAATGCAGCATGTTTGTGTTTCCAAAGTTAAATAATCATTAATATTGATTTTTGGGAAGATTAAAACTAAGTGGAGTTTTAATGAATCTATAATTAGATTGAAAAGAGAATGTGATAATTTAAGTTATCAAATTCGGGAAATGATCGAGAATAGAGTAGCACCAGTTTTACTCCAAGCGATAGTTAAATCTTTAATTAGATTTGGATGTGAAATGGTAATTAAATTTATCGATAACACTGTGGTGTTAGATATGGAGTATTACCAGTTTTGCTTCATGGGATGAATAGGTTAGGATTGGAAAATTAAACAAATGATTACTTCGGTAAGGTTCGCTAATCCCGACTAGTTGATAAACCTTAATTTGGTTTAGAAAAGATATCCAAAGGATGATTAAAGAAAAAATTTAAAGAATTTATCTTTGATAAAAATAATGGGAACCTTTCCCAAAGGATGTGAGTATTTGAATAAAAGAATATTCTAAATTGGAATGAGGCGTATGTTGTGTTTTATAGCACTTGTTTATTATATGCACGAGTTATTCGGAAAGGCCGGGTTTATACCCATTCTGAATAACTGATTGAACGACAAGTCAACGATGAAGACGGTGGTTGAAGACCGGAGGTCTTCACATCGTTTGGATGATTATTGATGTCTTGATTGCGATGTACACCCAAGACAAGGTAATATGTGGTGATCGTCCAGATGTACTTGGAGATCGACTGAATAAGCGAGGACCTCTCTCCTATATTGGACATATGGGACGAGGAATAAGGTGCCCTAGGTTTCGTTCAAACCCAAAACGAACTAGTAAATGGATGTGTATCTGACATTGGATTTTATTCCGTGTTGATTGATCTCTATTAAATATATATCTATTTGGTGGCGGGGAATATATCCTCTTGCTTAACACCCTTCTCTGAGACGTACGAGCTCAGAGGTTATATATCGATAAACATCAGTTGCATGGCATGAATTGTCAGTGTGTCATGTAGAGATGCAGTGATCAAATCTTCTGTTGAAAAGCATAGCCTTGTGGTTGATGATCAAAGCACGACCTTAAAGGGAATAGCTTTGTGTATAGCGTTAATTCGCGAGCCTCACACCTCGGTATGAGTCAAAAATGGGATAAGGGAAGCAGTGAGAACATGACATCTTTTTCTAGCTATGGGTGGTGTCATGGTATGGAGCCCAGACATTTATATTTTTTTACCTATGTGGATGATGGATAGCGAGGTGCCTCAGATATATCGGTTGCTACAGAGCTGATGGATAGGACCGGGAAACGTGCGTTCAGGAATAATTAATCCTCAAACGTAAGGGAGGACCGACACTGTAGGATCCAAGGATTGTCCAAAGTGTGTAGTCCTGAGACATTTGCTAGAGCGTCTCGAAGCAGTTAGGAGTACATCCCTTGCCTTGACTCATGACGGAAATCCAATTTCCAATACGTGACATTTCCGTTTTGATTGTAGAGCCTAGTATTGGCGACATGATATATAGTACCCATGCCGTCTATGGTTGATACATTTATATTTGAAGTTGTTTTTGACACGATACACTTATTATAGTATCAAATGATTTGTTTTAAACGTACCAAACATGTTTGGCTATTATTTACCCTACCCTCCGGCTTGCGTTGCAATGTGTGATGGGACATGGGTCTTATTATAACTTCATTTTTCCAAAATGCATTGCGCTATTTATTTTATTCACTGATATTCTTGGGAGGAATCTCGTTCCGTGTTATACGACGTCATCCCTTGATTTAGTTTTAAAGTAAAAGATTTAATAACCGTTTGTTTTAAAGTAAAAGATTTAATAACCGTTTTTAGTTCTCACACCTGTCACATGATTGACCTAGAGTTTATTGTTTTAACCTAAACTCTAGGTGCCCCTATTTTCCACACGGGTAGCTAGTAGTTGGGTTCCTGCAGATATTATATTCACAGGATCCTGGATTTACAGCTGGAACTATAGTCAGAAAGCTCTATATCCGTGTATTTCTTTCAGTTATGTTATGTATTATTTTTCTGCTGCATTGTAATTTAGAATCTCTGATATTTATCAAATGTATATTATTTATTCATACTTTGTTATATTCTTGTACTCTGATGTAATTGTTGTAATAAGAAATGAAATATTCTTCTGTTTGCGTTCTGATTTGTCGTATTCTCAACTCAATCCAGGCTTTCCCATAAGGGAGAGTTTGGGCCATTTCAGTTTGTATCAGAGCTTTGGTTTATAGAGCTCGAGAATAAGACACGTTAGAACCAAACGAAAGAATTCATTAGAGATTGAATTAGTAATATCCAATGAGAATGACTTGTTAGAGATAGGATCAGTAGTATCCTAAAATGAGTATGTTTTTAAAATAAAAATGAAAAACATATTTTGTTTTGAAAATTTAATTCTAATAATACGTATTTGACTATTTTATTTTATATTGAATTTGGACAATCGATTATATGTAAATTTTAAATGTACGCATAATTAATGTGTATTCGAAACCTCAAATATACTAGATAGATATAGAATCACACTCTAGTAGCCCGGAGATGATTTTGATGATTGAGTACTCATCATTAGAGTTTATGTTCGAGTTTCGAAAATGGGATATCTATATATTTCCAATTGGCTAGTGTGAGAAACAAAAATAGATAGGGTTTATTTTTGTGAATTTGCATCAAAAATATGATTTTTGACTATGTATTAAAGTTACGCATTTGGAAATTTAATTAACTAATTGATTGCTGATTGTTGATCGTGTTATGTGATTATTCATTTAAACCAGCATGTGAAAGAAAGAAAATATTTAGCCAAATCATGCGAATATTGAACTGAATTGAAAATTGATTGCAATTGCATGCATGTAAACAGGTCATAGCATGGAAGCTAAGAAGAGGAATAAAATTGTATACCCGACAAATATGTACATTTTTACTATATTTCTTGGGTTTGGATGATTTTATAAGCCGCTTGGCATTTTCTTTTGGATTGGTGAGGGCCCTGTGAGGCAAGTTGCGGTTTTAAAGGTCTCCCCGTACAAAGGAGGTGTGATGGCCCGCCCCGCACCAGCCGGCATTTCCTCCGAAAGTGCGCTGTACACATGCCCAACTAGCACGGAACGGTCGCCAAAGAAAGGAAAGAAGAGAATGAACTAATGGAAAACCTGTAGAATGTCTCACAGCACATGGAACAAAATATAATAATAATTTACTTGACATAAAACAGGTGAGACAGTGCATAAGTTGATAACTAAAACCAACATCAACATCAGAGTAGCGGAAGTCTAAATACAACTTATTACAACTTTTCAAATTACTGTCTCTAAACAAAAGAAAGGAAGAGTGCACTACTAATGCCCAAAGTAGTGACCAGCAGCAACACAGGGAGAATATCTATATATGTATTATACGTGGAAGCCTCCTGCTCGTCTCCGGTACAGCTACTCGTGCATCACCAGCTAACCTATCTCTAGTCTGTTCGTGAGAACACCCAGAGTAATAAGAAGAGACATAAAACTCTGGGTCAGACAAAAAGTCTGGTATGAGCGATAAGCAGCTAAACAGAACAATAATAGGTATACTAACCCATACCTGAACCTGGACCTGCAACCAAAGAGTTATTACTACATACCGTACAATACTCTAAGGTACCACTGAACAGATGGTGTGAAGATAATGGGGGTGGGGGTGTGCATGTCATAATGATGGCAAACAAATCAAACATAGCAACCATCCTCGCGTCTCTCACTCAGTGCGTAAAGCATACGATATCCACCACTTTGATCACTAGACCCATCGAAGTAGTGACGGAGTTCGACCTGTACAACTACTGCTACTACCAAGCTCACCACATGGAGTCATGACCAAATCTTTACAAATGACCCCACTTCATTGGTCTCTAGTTCTTTAGTCGTACCTAGGCCACTGTGGCCCTGAATCCGTTCACGTACTCCCTACACATAGTGATCCAAAGTTATAGACATCGACAACCCCTTAGCACACGTCCCGCAGCAAAGCCCAACTCATGAAGTTAACTCATTGGTTCCCAACTGGACTTGAGCTCTACTTCCTATTTGGACTTCCTTTGCATCTCGGTTTTTAGTCGAATTGGAGTTGGTCTTCAGAAGAAGTCTTCACGATGAAGTAAAAGTATGCATTGGGTTCAGTTCGGTGCTCCCTACCCGGTTCGGTTCGGTGGTCCTAGTCCATGCCTTGAACAGTGCTCCATCCCTCCTCGGTTCGGTCCACTCACACTTTCCCGGCTCGGTTCGGAAGTATAGTGCCTATCCTCTATTCGGTTCGCTGGTTGCTCCCTTCTAGGTATCCCGATCCGATCCCATCCTTCTCCATCCGCCCGATCCGATCCCCTTTTGGTCTCTCCGATCCGATCCCCTGTCCCACTCCAACTCTAAGCAAATGGCCTTCCTTCTCGCCAAGTCTCCTTTAGTGCGAAGTTCCGATCCGGTTCGGTTTCTCTGCCCAGTCCACCATCCGATCCGAGCCTCCTATCCCGATCCGATCTGAAACCCTGCACATTTTCCTGCAACTTTTCCAGCGGCTGTTTTACACCATACGACGGCGTTTTCGACCAATCTAACACTTCTAGGCAATCACAAATCATACCATACAGTCATAGCAACATGTATAATCATCCACAAACAGCAAAACAACAATCATAGCATGTAAAATGGATCGAAGATACCCAAAATCCCATAATTTCCCTTAAGCATGGTTAAGCAAAACTAATGATATGATTAGCAAAACTTCACCAAATCAAACCAAATTTCTAACAGAGGTCTAAAACATTATTTCGAAATTTATAAATATTTTTTCAAATTTTTATCATGTCTAATTTCATTAATTTTCACTAATTACCCTTAGTTGATCGTAATTAGTGCAAAACTAAGCAAATCACTCACCTTGGCCACAAAAAAAATGCCAAATCTGAAATGAATCTCTATTTGGCGTGAATACTGATGTCTAACAGCAGCTCTAACCTTGCTTTGGTGCTAATCCTCTTTGATTTGATGTTGCTAAGCTTAATCCTTGATTAGAAAGTGATTTGGGGATGTTTTAAAGGTTGGAGGCCATTATTAGGGTTCTTAGGAGGTAAGTGGCAGCTAGAAAACTGAAATGAAATGAAAACCTAACTCATATCAGCCTCCCCATAACCCTAATCCCGAAATGGGTTATGGGCCAATTTACTAATCACCTCATTTGGCCAGGTTAAGCAGTTTTTCACCATCTGAAACTTGTTTCAGCCACTCCCAAACGGTTAGTCTGTTTGGCTAACGTGACCACTCTACGGAATTGTAAACCATCGTCCAGATTCAATGGAAGTGGTTTCAAGTCAAAACTCCTTTCCCGTCAAAATTTATGGCTAGAACAAGATCAGCCAGAGGCAAAATGGTCATTTAAAAATCAGAAAAAATCATGAACATGGGAAATGACCCCAATAGTCGTCTCCCAAAGTTACATGACCATACGACTCCATATGTGAAAGAAATAAATATTCTATGATCCTATGATGCGTAGAATGCGGGTCGTTACAGGAGGTTATGGTGAAATTTTTCAAAAATTTAGGGTGTTAAACACATTTTTGAAAAATTAGAAAATTCTTACAAACTGAAAAGTTGAAGAATGAATGCCAGAATGAAAGTTAAGTTGGTTGGTTAAACTTCTTTCTGCTCCGATCCTTTTCGAGAACGAAAAGATTTTAAGTGGGGGAGATTATAACAACCCGGAAAATCAGAACCAATTTAAAATTTTTATTTCAGCTATTTTAATGGATTTTGAATATTTAAAATTATTTATTTTAAATAACAATGACTAAAAATTTATTTAAATAGAAGTTAGAATGAATAAGTTTATTTTAATGATAAAACATGCCTGAAATGGCGCGGTAGTTTGAAAATTCGATTTCAAATTTCAAATGAATGTATAGGATTCAAAATAAATCGGATTTCAGCAATACCAAAAATATCTAAATCTGTTTAAAAATATCTTTCAAACGAATGTGAAAAATTCAGATTTCATAACGGGAATAAAAAGTTATGTTCAAATGAAAATTCAGAATAGTCGCTATGGAATTTATATATATTATATAATATATAGCCCTTAAAAATAGCCAATCTGCAAACGAACTCTGTTTTCGACGAGACCACTTTTGTTGGATCCAGAATGTCAAATTATTGCTAGATTCCAATTATCATAATTTTTGGAATCAATATGTGATCGTGGCAAAAGAAAAGGTGTTTGGTAATTTTAGTTTGAATTTAATCGACTGGAAATTGACCGTTTTTCAAATGGTCTCCAAATTTGAAGAAATTAGTTTTGTTAGGAGCGTATCGTCAAAACATAGTTAGATTTATTTTTCGGGAATTTTTGGAATCAGTATGTGGCCCCGGCAAATTAAAATGTACGTTGAATTCAATTTTGAACGTTATATTAATTTATATTTTAATTAAAATGAAAACTGATCAAAACGAAAGAGTTGGCTTATGGAACATATCCCATTGTGTTCGGAATGTGGGTATTTAGCTAGGGTCGATAGTCGTTGGGTTCAATTTGGAGCTTAAGAGAAAAACTAACTTTTTAGGAATTTAAAATTAAATAATATATATATATATATATATATATATATATATTATATACTCTCCTTCCTTTTTATTTCTCCAATCCCTATATCGATGTTCAGAGAAAAAGAAAGAAAGAAAAAAAAATACGACGAACCTGTCGTGCTCCCTCCCTCGCCAATAGTTGCCTCCCTCCGTCCGCCGCGAGCCTCCTCCGCCATCCCCTTCTCCTCCACCTCCCTTCCAATCGCCCCTCCTGCCGTGAAGACCGAAACCGCGAACCCCCGAAACCTGAAATCCCATGCCCGAGCCAAAACTATCTGAAACCGTCGCAATCACCACTGCCCCACCTGTCGCACCCCCACCACCTTCCCCGACCTCCAGCGCCGCTACCCGCCACTTAACCCCAACCAATGGACCTCCATTCGCCAAAATCCAAATTTAAACCATTTTTAGTTTTACATTTTGCTCCGTGCGAGCTCCGATCCAGTTTCACTTGCAATGATGTCTAGTTCTGAACGATATGAAGATGACGACTATAATGAGTTCTCTGATTTTTTTTTTAAATTATATATCTTTGTTTTTAAAAATCTGATTTTTTTTAAATATAATAACATTTAATTAAAATCTGATTTTAATATATAAAAGCAGGGTTTTAAAAGCTGAATAATTTTTATATACATCGCATCCTTAAAAATGTGATTTTTAATAAATGGCTTTGGATAAAATTCGATTTTTTGTAAAATAAAAATTCGATTTTTAGTTAGATAAAAATTCGATTTTTAGTTATATAAATATTCATTTTTAATTTCATAAAAATTCGATTTTTAGTCGAATAAAGATATATTTTTATTATAAAAAGCGCGTTATAAAAATATGATTTTTATTATAAAAAGAGCGTTATAAAAATATGATTTTTATTATATGGATAGTGTTGTTAAAAATGTGAATTTTAATACAAACCACGTGAAACAGATTACGATGGAACTGACTGAAAGCAAAACGGAATCCAGACCATCCCATAAAGAATGACGGAGTTGGTCCCAAAGGTGAGAACTTCTCACTCTAATTTTGTTTACAGTTAAATATATATTAGGACGCAAACGGTACCTAGTACCACCCGACACCTTTATTTGAAACCATGGATGTTTGGTTGTCTATTTTGATTGATTCATTTGTTTGAATTTGGTTTGGGATGTGAATAGAATTGATTTAATTTGGTTTGTGTATGGCACAGGCCAGTATTAGGCGAGGGATAAGGCTAGACCTTATTCAGGCTCTAGTATCGCGCTGTTATGCTGCCAAAATTATCTGAAATATGTTAGAACGATAAAAATATCATTTTTATTGTATAAATGAACTATATAAAATATTCATGTATTGAAATAAATATTATATAGTTAAAAATATAATTTTTAATGTGTATATGAATAAAATAATCATTTATGAATCGGATGATTCGTTTATGTACACCTATTTGATTGACATTGATTGGGACGACATATTTTACACATCGCCCAGCTGCACAAATAAAATCTGTGTGTGTTGATTGAAACCCCACACGGGTATCGGGATGATATTTGACGTACACTAATCCCAGTTGTTTAGTTGTATGTCAATCGATAGGTTGACAGACTATTGTAAGCATTAATTATTTATATTTAATGCTTATGCAGTTATGTAATGCACTGTGGAAGATGGTTGACTGTGTTTGATTATTGTTGTGTACATGCGTGTATGAAATCCATATAAATAAAATTATATGGTAATTGACTGTGTCTGATTCCAATTCGGAAAGAAGGAATATTAAATTAGTGAATATTTTAAAATAACTAATATTTTAAGATAATATTCAGTAATGGATCAAAATATGATTTTCATGTCCTATTTGGGATGGGCACGAAAATATTGAAAAATATGAAGTCGTGTTGATTAAATATACACAATTTTGACGCGAATGATATTTATATCGATTTTATTCATTTTTATAATGAATATCGGAAAGGAAGTGATTTCAAAATCTAATGTTTTGAAAATATTATCAGTTATATATTATAATGATAAGGAGTATTCAATTTTGATTTAAAATTGAAAATGAAGTTAGAATCATTTTAAAACGAATTTATAAATGATTTATAAAATACGATATAAATGGAAATCGACGAAATATATATAATATATATTATATATATCTATTGGCCTGAATAGAACGCGCCACGACCGTTCGCAGATTTCGACCATTGACTTCGAATTGACATTACTAGAGATCCGACCGTCGGATTCTCCTAAAACTGGAACCATTGGGTTCGTATTGAAAAGAGCTTTCCAACGAATATAAGAGATTTGGAATCTAATGGTTTGATTTGGAATTGTGTCCGAATCAAATTTGGAAAAGGTCGCTGTAAGTGAAGTTCGATGACCGTTTATGGAAATCGACTAAAAGGGCCTTAATAAAATTATTAAAAATAATGATAATTGTTGTAAAATCATAATAAATGATTTGGAAAGAATTGGGATGAAAAATTCCATATTTGAAAAGATAAAAATATATTTTTATTGAAATGAACTAGTTATTAACTAGAATTACAATCCAATTATTTTTTTAAAAATGAATTGGATTGAAACTGGGTTTAATATAACCAGAATTTCCAATATATCAATTGGAGTGGATTTGAATGGAAATAATCTTTGGAATATTTAGATATTGGATTCCGTGATTATGTGATATTGTTATGGAAATTTGGAAGATATATTTTATATCGTTATTTCCAATACGATATTTGTTGGTTTCAGAATTTGATATTGAGTACAAGCCGATATAATTTCTATTCAGAGCCTAGTATTTAATAACAAATTGGATTTTGGGTTTGTCATGAATAATGTCTTCATTAACACTGTTCTTAGGCCCAGTTGATAAAAGAATAAATCTTTTAATTAAGATTTATAGAAGTTTACCAATTAATTAATATTTAATTAGAATTGAATAAAAGAATAGGATTTTTGGGTCTGTCGTGAATGGTGTTTTCAGTAATACTATTCTTGAACCCCGTGTGAAAAGAATAAATCGTTTAATTAAGATTATTAGAGTTTCCAATTATATTTAATAATTGGAATAAAATGGAATGTGAATTGGGTTTATTGTGAACCGTGTTTTTAATGACATTCGTTCTTTAACCCAATTTACAATGAAATGTGATTTGGAATTTATAAATCTTTTATTTAGATTTAAAGGAAATTTTCCAAAGTAAAGTTTTCCAATTTAATACAACAAATTGGAATGGAATGGAATTCGATTTTATAATAATCGAAGTGAACTTCTGTGGAGGAAGACTGGTAATATATATGGAATTTAAAAGGCTTGGTCGTTATTACATTTATAATATTAGTCGGACAAGGAAATTGATATTGATTATATATATATGTATATATATATATATATATCGATCTGTTTTCCGTGAAGATTCCATAATTAATGGAATGTGATTTTGGGTTTATTGTGAACTGTGTTTTAAATGACATTAGTTCTTTAACCCAGTTAAAGACAGGATTACATGTCTAACATTGTGTTTCGAACTGTATGGTTGATCTCTGCTCAATATTTATCTGTTTAGTAGCAGAGAATTTATTCTCTTTCTTAACACCCTTCCCTAAGATGTATGAGCTTAGAGGTTATATATCAGCAAAAATCAATAGTACAATGTAGATTGCCAATGCAGCATGTTTGTGTTTCCAAAGTTATGTAATCATTAATATTGATTTTTGGGAAGATTAAAACTAAGTGCAGTTTTAATGAATCTTTAATTAGATTGAAAAGAGAATGTGATAATTTAAATTATCAAATTCGAGAAATGATCGAAAATGGAGTAGCACCAGTTTGTTAAATCTTTAATTAGATTTGGACCAATAACACTATGGTGTTAGATATGAAGTTTTACCAGTTTTGCTCCATGGGTTGAATAGGTTGGGATTGGAAAATTAAACAAATGATTACTTCGGTAAGGTTCGCTAATCCGACTAGTTGATAAACCTTAATTTGGTTTAGAAATGATATCCAAAGGAAGATTAAAGAATAAATTTAAAGAAATTATCTTTGATAAAATTAATGGGAACCTTTCCCAAAGGATGTGAATATTTGAATAAAAGAATATTATGAATTGGAATGAGGCGTATGTTGTGTTTTATACCACTTGTTTATTATATACGTGAGTTATTCGGAAAGGTCGGGTTTATACCCATTCTGAATAACTGATTCGACGATAAGTCGACAATGAAGATGGTGCTTGAAGACCGGAGGTCTTCACATTGTTTGGATGATTACTGATGTCTTGATTGGGCTGTATATCCAAGACAAGGTAATAAGTGGTGATCGTTCAGATGTACATGGAGATCAACCGGATATACAAGGACCTTTCCCCTGTATTGGACATATGGGACAAGGAATAAGGTGCCTCTGTTTTCGTTCCGACCCAGAACGAACTAGCAAATAGATATGTGTTTAACATTGGATTTTATTCTGTGTTGATTGATCTCCATTAAATAAATATTTGTTTAATGGTGGAGAATTTATTCTCTTGCTTAACACCCTTCTTTGAGACGTACGAGCTCAGAGGTTATATATCAGTAGACATCAGTTGCATGGCGTGAATTGTTTGTGTGGCACGCAGAGATGCAGTGATCAAGGCTTCTGTTGAAAAGCAAAGTCTTGTGGTTGATGATCAATGCAAGGCCTTAAAGGGCATAGCTTTGTGTATAACGTTAATTCTCGAGCCTCACACCTCGGTATGAGTCAAAAACGGTATAAGGGACGCAGTGAGAACATGGTGTTTCTTTCTAGCTATTGGTGGTGCCATGGTACAAAGCCCAAACATTTATATTTTTTTACCTATGTGGATGATGGATAGTGAGGTGCCTCAGATATATCGGTTGCTACAGAGCTGATGGATAGGACCGGGAAACGTGTGTTTAGGAATAATTAATCCTCAAACGTAAGGGAGGACCGACACCGCACGATCCAAGGGTTGCACAGAGCGTGTAGCCCCGAGACATTTTCTAGAGTGTCTCGAAGCGGTTAGGGGTACATCCCTTGCCTTGACTCATGAAGGAAATCCAATTTCCAATACGTGACATTTCCGTTTTGATTGTAGAGCCTAGTATTGGCGACATGATATATGGTACCTATGCCGTCTATGATTGATACATTTATATTTGAAGCTGTTTTTGACACTATACACTTATTATAGTATCGAATGATAAGTTTTAAACGTACCAAGCATGTTTGGCTATTATAGGGGAAAACCCTATCCTCCAGCTTGCGTTGCGTTGTGTGACGAGACCTGGGTATTATATTAGCTTCATTTTTCCCAAAAGCATTGCGTTGTTTATTTTATGCACTAGTATTCTTCGGAGGAAACCTGTTCCGTGTTATACGGCGTGGTCCCTTGATTTAGTTTTAAAGTAAAAGATTTAATAACTGTTTTTAGTTCTCACAGCAGTCACATGACTGACCTGGAGTTTATTGTTTTAACCTAAACTCTGGGTGCCCCTATTTTCCACACGGGCAGCTAGTAGTTGGGTTTCTGCAGATATTATATTCACAGGATCCTGGATTTACAGCTGGAACTATACTCGAAAAGCTTTGTATCCATGTATTTCTTTTAGTTGTGTTATGTATTAATTTTCCACTGCATTGTAATTTTAAATCTCTGATATTTATCAAATGTAAATTATTTTTTCATAATCTGTTATATTCTTGTATTCTGATGTAATTATTGTAATAAGCAATTAAATGTTCTTCTGTTTGCATTCTGATTTGTCGTGTTCTCAACTCAATGCGGGCTTTCCCGTAAGGGCGAGTTTGGGTCGTTTCAGATTCTATATCTACCCAGTATATTTAAGGCTTTGTATACACGTTTGCAAGACGTATATGCAAAATCTTCATATACTCGACTGTCCAAAATCAATTTAAAATAAAATACTGAAATAAGTTTAATATGATTTAAATTTCAAATTTAAATTCATTTTCATTTTTATTTTTAAAAATAACACTTCTTGAAACTCATTCTAGGATACTACAGATCCCATCTCTAATGAGTCATTCTCATTGGATATTACTAATCCAATCTCTGATGAATTCTTTCATTCGGTTCTAATGTGTCTTGCTCTCGAGCTATGTAAACCAAAACTCTGATACCAAGCTATAACGACCTGAACTCCCTCTATCTCCGAAGAGACGGAATAAGGCGGATTGAGTTGAGAACAACACTAATTGGAATGCAAACAAGAGAACATTCTGTTGATATTACAACAATTACATCAGATGTGAAAACCCGTAACTTCCCCGGTTGGGAAAAGTGCGGATAGTTCGAGAACAAGCCACAACAGAACACAAACAGAAGAACATTTCATTGTATATTACAACAATACACCAGAATACAAGAATATACAGAGTATAAATGAATATTACACAGAAATATCAGAGATTTAAATTACATTTAAATACATCGCAGCGGAAAATAATACAATACACAACTAGAAGAGATATACGGATACAAAGCTTTCCGGATATCATTCCAGCTATAAACCAGGATCCTGTGAATATAAATCTGCAAAACCAAAACTACTAGCTGCCCGTGTGGAAAATAGGGGCACCCAGAGTTTAGGTTAAAAACAATAAACTCCAGGTCAGTCATGTGACTGGTGTGAGAACTAAAACAGTTATTAATCTTTATTTTTAAAGTTAGGTTAATCAAGGGACCACGCCGTATAACACGGAACGGGTTTAATCCCAAGAACACCAGTGCTTAAAACAACAGCGCAATGCTAATTAAAGAAAAATGAAGCTATTATAAGACCCAGGTCCCATCACACAATGCAACGCAAGCCGAAGGATAGGGTTTTTACCTTATAATAGCCAAGAATGCTTGATACGTTTTAAAAATCAAATCATTTGATACTATTATAAGTGCATATTGTATACAATATCTTCAAATCATAAGTATCAATCATAGACGGCATAAGTGCCCCATCCCACTATGTCGCCATACTAGGCTCTACAAATAAAGCCGGAATACACGTATTGGAAATTGGATTTCCATCATGGTGGCTCCTGATTCGAAAGATCGATCACGGAATGCAATTCACCACGGCTTACGTCCCCACAAGAGAAAACACCGTCTGCATCCGCACATTTGGGACCAGAGTACCACCGCGGCTTACGTCCCAGCGAGAGAAAAAACCGCCTACTATATATCCCTGAGCACTAGGCTCATCTCGGTCGACCGAATCCACGACACCACTAAGGTGCCCATCCACGAAAAAGCATACTGATCAAACCATCAGTTTACCACCATACCGGGGTGTGAGGCTCGCGGATCAACGCTATACACAAAGCCATGTTATATCAGCTGCGCTTTGATCATCAACCACCAAACTTTTCTTTTCAACAAAAGTCTGGATCACTGCATCTCAGCATGCCACACTATCAATCCATATCGTACCACTGATTTCTGCCAATATATAACCTCTGAGCTCATATGTCTCAGAGAAGGGCGTTAAGCAAGAGAATAAATTCTCCGCCGCCAAACAGATATATATTTAGCAGAGATCAACAAATACAATATAAAGGAATACAATGTCAGACACACCATCCATTTACAAGTCCGTTTTAGGTCTGAACGAATCCGGAGGCACTTTCCTCGCATATCCATCCATCTTCAAATACGTCTGGACGACCACCAACTATTTCCATCCTCTTGGTTGTACAGCCCAATCAGGATCGTCAGTAATTATCCCAACGATGTGAAGATTTCCGGTCTTCGACCACCGTCTTCACCTTCGACATGTTGTCGAATCAGTTATTCAGAATGGGTGTAAACCCGACCTTTCCGAACAACCCGCGTATATTATAAACAAATGTTACACAAACACAACATACGCCTCATTCCAATTCAGAATATTCTTTTATTCATAAAATCACATTTTTAGGGAAAGGTTCCCATTAATTTTATCCAAGATAAATTCTTTAAAATTTATCCTTTAATCTTCCTTTGGATGTCATTTCAAACCAAATTATGGTTTTCTAAACTAGTCGAGATTAGCGAACCACACCGAAGTAATTATTTATTTTATTTCCCAATCCCAACCTATACATCCCATGAAGCAAAACTGGTAATACTCCATATCTAATATCATGGTGTTATCGGTAAAATTAATTACCATTTCACGTTCAAATCTGATTAAAGATTTAACTATCGCTTTGGAGCAAAACTGGCGATACTCCATTCTCGCTCCTTTCTAAATTTGATAATTTAGATTATAGATTCACATTTCAATCTGATTGCAGATTCGTTAAAATTCCTTTTACTGGGTTAAAGAACTAGGTGTTATTTAAAACACAGTTCACGACAAACCCAAATCACATTATATTTATCATCGGGTTAAAGAACTAGTGTTGTTTAAAACACCGTTCACGATAAACCCACAAATCAATTCTAGTTCAACTCAAATTAAATATATTTGGAATTCTGATTATTTAAAACCCCTTTTTAAATCTAATTTATTTATTTAAAAACAAAAAAATCGGGTTTTAAATTTAGTTCAAACTAGTTCATTTCGATAAAAATCCATTTTTATCTTTTCAAATATGGAGTTTTTCACCCCAATTTTCCCCAAATCATTTCTTATGATTTTACACAAATTATTGATATTTTTAATAATTTTATCAAGGCCCGTACAGTCGATTTCCATCAACGGCCATCGAACTGCACTTATAGCGACCTTTTTCAAATTTGATTTGGACGTATCTCCAAATCCAACCGTTAGATTTTAAGTTTCTAACATTCTTTAGAAAGCTCTTTTCAATACGAACCCAACGGTTCCGGTTTTAGGAGAATCCGACGGTCGGATCTCCCGTAATGTCCGTTTGAAATAAATGGTCGAAATTCGCGAACTGCCGCGGCGAGGCGCGTTCTATTCAGGCCATTATATTATATATATAATTTATATTTCGTCGATTTCTATTTAAAACGAATTTTATAAATCGTTTTAATTTCGTTTCAAAGACAATTTCAACTTCCATTTCAATTCAAATCAAAATTGAATTTTTCCTTATAAATTCGTTTTAAAATTCATTTCTATTCAATTCAAATTTCAATTAAATTCGAATTCATTTCAATTCGTTTTCAATTTGAATTCGTTTTCAATTCAATTCAATTTCAAAGTCGTTTTCTATTCGATTCAATTCAAATTGGTTTTCTATTTGATTCAATTCAAATTGGTTTTCTATTTGATTCAATTCAAATTGGTTTTCTATTCGATTTAAATCAAATTCGTTTTCCATTCGATTCAATTCAAATGGGTTTTCTATTCAATTCATTTCGAAATCGTTTTCTATTCAATTTATTTCGAAATCGTTTTATATTCAATTCATTTCGAAATCGTTTTATATCCAATTCATTTCGAAATCGTTTTATATTCAATTCATTTCGAAATCATTTTCAATTCAATTTATTTCGAAATCGTTGATTTCAAAATTACTTTTCAATATTCATTTCAAAATGAATAAAATCGATATAAAGATCGTTCACGTCAAAATGGCATCAATCTAATCAACACGGCTTCATATATTCCTTTATTCTATTCAACAAATGAATATTTATTTTTGTCAACACACGACTAATCTCAACGATGAGTACTGTCCACGTGTGACTATTTTTGTTAAATTATTTCGTTCAACACATGACTAATCTCAACGGATGAGTACAGTCAACACATGAACATTTACTTTATAATGATAAAGATATAAATTTTATTGTTAAAATATTTCGTTCAACACATGACTAATCTCAACGGATGAATACAGTCAACACATGAACATTTACTTTATAATATTCTTTATCTTCTAAATTGGAATGAGGCCCAATCAATCACCATATAATGTTAATTATATGGATTTTCATACATCACACATATATAATAGCATTGAAAATAATCAACCATCAACCAAAGTGCACTACACTGTATAAGCATCAAATATAGATATCTAACGCTTATAACAGCCTGTCAATCAATCGATCGACATATTAAAAAAATCAGGATGAGTGAACTTCAAATTTCATCCCAACACCCGTGTGGGGTTTCAAACAATCAAACACAGATTTTAGTTGTGCAGTTGGGCGATGTGTAAAATTTATCGACCCAATCAATATCAGTCAAATCAGTGTGTATAAACAAATCGGCCGATTTGTTTATAAATATTTATTTATTCACCTTCACGTTAAAAATTATATTTTTAACGATAAAATATTTTATTTTAACACACGGATTTTTATTCAGTTCATTCTTTAAATAAAATGATGTTTTTATTTTTCTAACATATTTTAGAAAATTTCGGCGGCATAACGGCACGATACTAGAAACGGGACGAGGCCTAGCCTTATCCCCGGTCTAGTGAAGGCCCACGCCATTGACACATCAATCAAATCAATTTCATTTTACCAAACAATTCAATTCAAACCAAATAATCTAACCAACTACACAACCAAACAATTTAACAAACAAGCCATCCATGGTCTGTGGATGACGGGTGTCGGGTGCTACTAAGCACCGTCTGCATCCTAGTATATAAATATATAACTAGAAAAAGAAATTTAGAGTGAGAAGTTCTCACCGATAGCTATCCAACCATCTCGACTCTTCCTTTTATAGAAATCTTCGCCGTTCTCGCCTTTCGTCATTTTCGTTGCTGTAGCCAATACATATGTAAAAATCGAATTTTTACTTTACTATTCAATATATAAAAATCGAATTTTCACTTTACTATTCAATATATAAAAATCGAATTTTCACTTTACTATTCAATATATAAAAATCGAATTTTCCCTTTGCTATTCAATATATAAAAATCGAATTTGCACTTTGCTATTCAATATATAAAAATCGAATTTTCACTTTACTATTCAATATATAAAAATCCTATCTTTATACCGCTAGTTTCCATATAAAAATTATATTTTTATATCTCTACTTTCTATGTAAAAATCATATATTTTTCTATTTCTAAAAACACAATATTTTCCTATTTCTAAAAACAATATTTTTCAAAATCTGATTTTTAACTTTGTTATTCACATTTAAGACAATGCTACTTCATTTTTATTTCAGTTTTCAAATACTTAAAAATCCATTCTTTATCACATAAAAAGTCAAATCCTTATCATATAGAAAATATCATCCTTATCTAATCAAAAATCTAATATATATATATATATATATATATTTTTGTTTATAAAAATTAAATCTTTACATTGCATTAGCAAAAATCATCTCCTTTTATTTTTAAAAACAAAGCCTTCTTCTATTTAAAAAAAAACAAACTTACTTATTTATTTATTTTAAATCATGCTATTTATAAATAAATAAATAAAAATAATATACTTTTAATTCGCAAAGCTTTATATTTTCAAAACAATGTTATTTCTATAAGATTTTACATTTTTATCAATACTTTTCTATTATTAAAAACTGATTTTAAATAAGGATAATTTATATAATAAAATTGAATCTAAATAATGCTTTGCATAATTAAAAACCACCTTCCTTCCTTTGAAAATTCACTGCCGCTCCTTCCTCTTCTGTAATAAGAAACCGAACCCTCAACGTCGATAACCACCTATGCCGCCTTCCACACCAGACCGGAACTTGATTAGCTAGCATCACATCGACGGGTCTCGCACCCCATTGCAACACCATGAGCGGCTCAAGGATCGGTGGCCCCTGCACCTTGTATTCCAGGCTCGAACATGATGACTTGGGGCAGCAAATTCTCATCAATTTTAGCATGGATCTCGTTCTTAGTGGTATGGTCCTGAAGATCTAGATTTGCTCCTTGATTTCCGCTTTGAAATCGCAATCTAATTCAGAGCGTGGAGGGAGGAATTTATCGGTTTTAATTCGAACGAAATAAGCCATCGAATGGCTGATGGCGGCTCGTTCTTTTCTGAATTGGGAATCTAGGGTTTTGACCCTTTTAAATATATATATAAATAATTAAATTCATATTTAATTCGTAATTTCTCCTTGTTTAATCCCATGAACTCCTTTTCGAATCTAACGACTGTCATCCCTAGCCAATCACCCCCATTCCGAACACAATGGGATATGTATCGTAAGGCAGTTCGGCCATTTCGATCAGTTTTCGTCAAAATCAAAATATAACTCTATATATTGAATTTGAACGCACATTTCAATTTACCGGGGCCACATACGGACTCTAAAAATTCCAGAAAATATTTTCTAACTTCGTATTGACGATACGGTCCTAACAAAACTAGTTTCGTCAAATTCTGAGACCGTTTGAAAAATAGCCATTTTCCAGTCGATTAAAATCAACTGAAACTGGTCAAACACGTTTTCTTTTGCCACGCTCACATACTGATTCGAAAAATTATGAAATTTGAAACCTAGCAATAACTTGACATCACGGATCCAACAAAAGTGGTTTCGTCGAAATCCGAGGTCGTTTGCAAAATGGCTATTTTTAAGGGCCTGAATTCCATAGCGACTATTCAGAATTTTCAACTGGACACATCTTTTGATTCCCGCTATGAAATTTTGATTATTCGGATTCGTTGGAAAGATATCATCAATTAGATCCTAATGTTTTTGTATTCACTAAAATCTGGATTGTTTTGCACCCGGTACATTCAATTGAAGTTTGAAATCGAATTATCGAATTACCGCGCCATTTTCAATTCCTTTTATAATTATATATAATTATATATATTCTAACGACGGCGTATATAATATATACATTCGAATTATATTCAAAATAAATTTTGCGTCGATATTATTTAAAATAATTCATTTTAAATATCCAAAATTCGCTAAAATTGCCGAAATAAAAATTTTAAACTGGCCCAGATTTTCGGGTTGTTACAATCTCCCCCACTTAAAACTTTTCGTCCCCGAAAAGGAACAAAGTCGAAAGTGGTTTGATTAATCAACTCTACGTTCGATCTGGTTTCCATTCTCCAACATTTTAGTTTATGAGAATTTCCAAAAATTTCAAAAATTTGGCTAACACCCTAAATTTTCGAAAAATTTCGCCATAACCTCCCCTGCACCGGGAGCCACGGGAAAATCCTGAAATTTCCATATAGGCCTTCTGATCTCAAAAAGAAAAAGCCAAGCGGCTAGCCAATAGGCTCATAAAATCATCATCACCCAAACAAAACAGTAAATTATGATAAACATGTACCTATTTGTCGGGCAAACAAATTTTATTCTTCGGCTCTAGCCTCTTTGCTATGACCTGTTCAAAAGATATACATGTATGCAAGCAAATGCGACCAATTTTCAATATCATTCAATTTTTGGTTCAATTAGGCATAATGGTTCAAAATTTGTCTAACAAATAAACAAACAACACAAACATCAATCAATTAGTGATTTAACGTTTCAAATACATAATTTTGCTATATAGTCAAAAATCACATTTTTGATGCCAAATCACAACAATAAGCCCTACCTAGTTTTGGTTCTCACACCAGTCAATAGGAAATATATAGAAATCTCACTTTCGTCACTCGAATATAAACACTGATAATGTGATCACAATTATCAGCATCATCCCCGGGCGACTAGAGTGTGATTCTATATCTATCCAGTATATTAAAACTTCAAATATACGCGGATCAGACGTATACGCAAAATCTTTATATACTGGAATGTCCAAATCAATATAAATAAATAATCAAATACGAATAATTGATTTAAATTTTCAAAACAAAACTTGTTTTCACTTTTAAAAATTTACTCTTCACACTCGTTCTAGGATACTACTGATCCCATCTCTAACGAGCCATTCTCGTTGGATATTACTAATCCAATTTCTGATGAATTCTTTCGTGTGGTTCTAATGTGTCTTGTTCTCTGAGCTTTGTAAACCAAAGCTCTGATACCAACTGTGAAAACCCGTAACTTCCCCGGTTGGGAAAAGTGCGGATAGTTCGAGAACAAGCCACAACAGAACACAAACAGAAGAACATTTCATTGTATATTACAACAATACACCAGAATACAAGAATATACAGAGTATAAATGAATATTACACAGAAATATCAGAGATTTAAATTACATTTAAATACATCGCAGCGGAAAATAATACAATACACAACTAGAAGAGATATACGGATACAAAGCTTTCCGGATATCATTCCAACTGTAAACCAGGATCCTGTGAATATAAATCTGCAAAACAAAAACTACTAGCTTCCCGTGTGGAAAATAGGGGCACCCAGAGTTTAGGTTAAAAACAATAAACTCCAGGTCAGTCATGTGACTGGTGTGAGAACTAAAACAGTTATTAATCTTTATTTTTAAAGTTAGGTAAATCAAGGGGCCACGCCGTATAACACGGAACGGGTTTAATCCCAAGAACACCAGTGCTTAAAACAACAGCGCAATGCTAATTAAAGAAAAATGAAGCTATTATAAGACCCAGGTCCCATCACACAATGCAACGCAAGCCGAAGGATAGGGTTTTTACCTTATAATAGCCAAGAATGCTTGATACGTTTTAAAAATCAAATCATTTGATACTATTATAAGTGCATATTGTATACAATATCTTCAAATCATAAGTATCAATCATAGACGGCATAAGTGCCCCATCCCACTATGTCGCCATACTAGGCTCTACAAATAAAGCCGGAATACACGTATTGGAAATTGGATTTCCATCATGGTGGCTCCTGATTCGAAAGATCGATCACGGAATGCAATTCACCACGGCTTACGTCCCCACAAGAGAAAACACCGTCTGCATCCGCACATTTGGGACCAGAGTACCATCGCGGCTTACGTCCCAGCGAGAGAAAACACCGCCTACTCTATATATCCCTGAGCACTAGGCTCATCTCGGTCGACCGAATCCACGACACCACTAAGGTGCCCATCCACGAAAAAGCATACTGATCAAACCATCAATTTACCACCATACCGGGGTGTGAGGCTCACGGATCAACGCTATACACAAAGCCATGTTATATCAGCTGCGCTTTGATCATCAACCACCAAACTTTGCTTTTCAACAAAAGTCTGGATCACTGCATC
Organism: Allium sativum; assembly: GCA_030737875.1. Classification (NCBI taxonomy): domain Eukaryota; kingdom Viridiplantae; phylum Streptophyta; class Magnoliopsida; order Asparagales; family Amaryllidaceae; genus Allium; species Allium sativum. The sequence goes on along the minus strand of JASFAX010000505.1, from coordinate 38,393 downwards.
TCAGCATGCCACACTATCAATCCATATCGTACCACTGATTTCTGCCAATATATAACCTCTGAGCTCATATGTCTCAGAGAAGGGCGTTAAGCAAGAGAATAAATTCTCCGCCGCCAAACAGATATATATTTAGCAGAGATCAACAAATACAATATAAAGGAATACAATGTCAGACACACCATCCATTTACAAGTCCGTTTTAGGTCTGAACGAATCCGGAGGCACTTTCCTCGCATATCCATCCATCTCCAAATACGTCTGGACGACCACCAACTATTTCCATCCTCTTGGTTGTACAGCCCAATCAGGATCGTCAGTAATTATCCCAACGATGTGAAGATTTCCGGTCTTCGACCACCGTCTTCACCTTCGACATGTCGTCGAATCAGTTATTCAGAATGGGTGTAAACCCGACCTTTCCGAACAACCCGCGTATATTATAAACAAATGTTACACAAACACAACATACGCCTCATTCCAATTCAGAATATTCTTTTATTCATAAAATCACATTTTTAGGGAAAGGTTCCCATTAATTTTATCCAAGATAAATTCTTTAAAATTTATCCTTTAATCTTCCTTTGGATGTCATTTCAAACCAAATTATGGTTTTCTAAACTAGTCGAGATTAGCGAACCACACCGAAGTAATTATTTATTTTATTTCCCAATCCCAACCTATACATCCCATGAAGCAAAACTGGTAATACTCCATATCTAATATCATGGTGTTATCGGTAAAATTAATTACCATTTCACGTTCAAATCTGATTAAAGATTTAACTATCGCTTTGGAGCAAAACTGGCGATACTCCATTCTCGCTCCTTTCTAAATTTGATAATTTAGATTATAGATTCACATTTCAATCTGATTGCAGATTCGTTAAAATTCCTTTTACTGGGTTAAAGAACTAGGTGTTATTTAAAACACAGTTCACGACAAACCCAAATCACATTATATTTATCATCGGGTTAAAGAACTAGTGTTGTTTAAAACACCGTTCACGATAAACCCACAAATCAATTCTAGTTCAACTCAAATTAAATATATTTGGAATTCTGATTATTTAAAACCCCTTTTTAAATCTAATTTATTTATTTAAAAACAAAAAAATCGGGTTTTAAATTTAGTTCAAACTAGTTCATTTCGATAAAAATCCATTTTTATCTTTTCAAATATGGAGTTTTTCACCCCAATTTTCCCCAAATCATTTCTTATGATTTTACACAAATTATTGATATTTTTAATAATTTTATCAAGGCCCGTACAGTCGATTTCCATCAACGGCCATCGAACTGCACTTATAGCGACCTTTTTCAAATTTGATTTGGACGTATCTCCAAATCCAACCGTTAGATTTTAAGTTTCTAACATTCTTTAGAAAGCTCTTTTCAATACGAACCCAACGGTTCCGGTTTTAGGAGAATCCGACGGTCGGATCTCCCGTAATGTCCGTTTGAAATAAATGGTCGAAATTCGCGAACTGCCGCGGCGAGGCGCGTTCTATTCAGGCCATTATATTATATATATAATTTATATTTCGTCGATTTCTATTTAAAACGAATTTTATAAATCGTTTTAATTTCGTTTCAAAGACAATTTCAACTTCCATTTCAATTCAAATCAAAATTGAATTTTTCCTTATAAATTCGTTTTAAAATTCATTTCTATTCAATTCAAATTTCAATTAAATTCGAATTCATTTCAATTCGTTTTCAATTTGAATTCGTTTTCAATTCAATTCAATTTCAAAGTCGTTTTCTATTCGATTCAATTCAAATTGGTTTTCTATTTGATTCAATTCAAATTGGTTTTCTATTTGATTCAATTCAAATTGGTTTTCTATTCGATTTAAATCAAATTCGTTTTCCATTCGATTCAATTCAAATGGGTTTTCTATTCAATTCATTTCGAAATCGTTTTCTATTCAATTTATTTCGAAATCGTTTTATATTCAATTCATTTCGAAATCGTTTTATATCCAATTCATTTCGAAATCGTTTTATATTCAATTCATTTCGAAATCATTTTCAATTCAATTTATTTCGAAATCGTTGATTTCAAAATTACTTTTCAATATTCATTTCAAAATGAATAAAATCGATATAAAGATCGTTCACGTCAAAATGGCATCAATCTAATCAACACGGCTTCATATATACCTTTATTCTATTCAACAAATGAATATTTATTTTTGTCAACACACGACTAATCTCAACGATGAGTACTGTCCACGTGTGACTATTTTTGTTAAAATATTTCGTTCAACACATGACTAATCTCAACGGATGAGTACAGTCAACACATGAACATTTACTTTATAATATTCTTTATCTTCTAAATTGGAATGAGGCCCAATCAATCACCATATAATGTTAATTATATGGATTTTCATACATCACACATATATAATAGCATTGAAAATAATCAACCATCAACCAAAGTGCACTACACTGTATAAGCATCAAATATAGATATCTAACGCTTATAACAGTCTGTCAATAAATCGATCGACATATTTAAAATATCAGGATGAGTGAACTTCAAATTTCATCCCAACACCCGTGTGGGGTTTCAAACAATCAAACACAGATTTTAGTTGTGCAGTTGGGCGATGTGTAAAATTTATCGACCCAATCAATATCAGTCAAATCAGTGTGTATAAACAAATCGGCCGATTTGTTTATAAATATTTATTTATTCACCTTCACGTTAAAAATTATATTTTTAACGATAAAATATTTTATTTTAACACACGGATTTTAATTCAGTTCATTCTTTAAATAAAATGATGTTTTTATTTTTCTAACTTATTTTAGAAAATTTCGGCGGCATAACGGCACGATACTAGAAACGGGACGAGGCCTAGCCTTATCCCCGGTCTAGTGAAGGCCCACGCCATTGACACATCAATCAAATCAATTTCATTTTACCAAACAATTCAATTCAAACCAAATAATCTAACCAACTACACAACCAAACAATTTAACAAACAAGCCATCCATGGTCTGTGGATGACGGGTGTCGGGTGCTACTAAGCACCGTCTGCATCCTAGTATATATATATATATATATATAACTAGAAAAAGAAATTTAGAGTGAGAAGTTCTCACTGATAGCTATCCAACCATCTCGACTCTTCCTTTTATAGAAATCTTCGCCGTTCTCGCCTTTCGTCATTTTCGTTGCTGTAGCCACTACATATGTAAAAATCGAATTTTTACTTTACTATTCAATATATAAAAATCGAATTTTCACTTTACTATTCAATATATAAAAATCGAATTTTCACTTTACTATTCAATATATAAAAATCGAATTTTCCCTTTGCTATTCAATATATAAAAATCGAATTTTCACTTTGCTATTCAATATATTAAAATCGAATTTTCACTTTACTATTCAATATATAAAAATCCTATCTTTATACCGCTAGTTTCCATATAAAAAATATATTTTTATATCTCTACTTTCTATGTAAAAATCATATATTTTTCTATTTCTAAAAACACAATATTTTCCTATTTCTAAAAACAATATTTTTCAAAATCTGATTTTTAACTTTGTTATTCACATTTAAGACAATGCTACTTTATTTTTATTTCAGTTTTCAAATACTTAAAAATCCATCCTTTATCACATAAAAAGTCAAATCCTTATCATATAGAAAATATCATCCTTATCTAATCAAAAATCTAATATATATATATATATATTTTTTTTTGTTTATAAAAATTAAATCTTTACATTGCATTAGCAAAAATCATCTCCTTTTATTTTTACAAACAAAGCCTTCTTCTATTTAAAAAAAAAACTTATTTATTTATTTATTTTAAATCATGCTATTTATAAATAAATAAATAAAAATAATATACTTTTAATTCGCAAAGCTTTATATTTTCAAAACAATGTTATTTCTATAAGATTTTACATTTTTATCAATACTTTTCTATTATTAAAAACTGATTTTAAATAAGGATAATTTATATAATAAAATTGAATCTAAATAATGCTTTGCATAATTAAAAACCACCTTCCTTCCTTTGAAAATTCACTGCCGCTCCTTCCTCTTCTGTAATAAGAAACCGAACCCTCAACGTCGATAACCACCTACGCCGCCTTCCACACCAGACCGGAACTTGATCAGCTAGCATCACATCGACGGGTCTCGCACCCCATTGCAGCGCCATGAGCGGCTCAAGGATCGGTGGCCCCTGCACCTTGTATTCCAGGCTCGAACATGACGACTTGGGGCAGCAAATTCTCATCAATTTTAGCATGGATCTCGTTCTTAGTGGTATGGTCTTGAAGATCTAGATTTGCTCCTTGATTTCCGCTTTGAAATCGCAATCTAATTCAGAGCGTGGAGGGAGGAATTTATCGGTTTTAATTCGAACGAAATAAGCCATCGAATGGCTGATGGCGGCTCGTTCTTTTCTGATTTGGGAATCTAGGGTTTTGACCCTTTTAAATATATATATAAATAATTAAATTCATATTTAATTCGAAATTTCTCCTTGTTTAATCCCACGAACTCCTTTTCGAATCTAACGACTATCATCCCTAGCCAATCACCCCCATTCCGAACACAATGGGATATGTATCGTAAGGCAGTTCGGCCGTTTCGATCAGTTTTCGTCAAAATCAAAATATAACTCTATATATTGAATTTGAACGCACATTTCAATTTACCGGGGCCACATACGGACTCTAAAAATTCCAGAAAATATTTTCTAGCTTCGTATTGACGATACGGTCCTAACAAAACTAGTTTCGTCAAATTCTGAGACCGTTTGAAAAATGGCCATTTTCCAGTCGATTAAAATCAACTGAAACTGGTCAAACACGTTTTCTTTTGCCACACTCACATACTGATTCGAAAAATTATGAAATTTGAAACCTAGCAATAACTTGACATCACGGATCCAACAAAAGTGGTTTCGTCGAAATCCGAGGTCGTTTGCAAAATGGCTATTTTTAAGGGCCTGAATTCCATAGGGACTATTCAGAATTTTCAACTGGACACATCTTTTGATTCCCGCTATGAAATTTTGATTATTCGGATTCGTTGGAAAGATATCATCAATTAGATCCTAATGTTTTTGGTTTCACTAAAATCTGGATTGTTTTGCACCCGGTACATTCAATTGAAGTTTGAAATCGAATTATCGAACTACCGCGCCATTTTCAATTCCTTTTATAATTATATATAATTATATATATTCTAACGACGACGTATATAATATATACGTTCGAATTATATTCAAAATAAATTTTGCGTCGATATTATTTAAAATAATTCATTTTAAATATCCAAAATTCGCTAAAATTGCCGAAATAAAAAATTTAAACTGGCCTAGATTTTCGGGTTGTTACATCAGAGTACAAGAATATACCAGAGTATAAATAAATATTACCCATTGTAAAATATCAGAGATTTAAATTACTAAGCAGTGGAAAATTAATACAATGCGTAGCGGAAATACATTAACAAATACAATTGAAAGAGATAAACGGATACAGAGCTTTCTGAATATAGCTCCAGCTGTAAACCAAGATCCTGGAAAATAGAAATCTGCAAAACCAAAACTACTAGCTATCCATGTGGAAATAGGGGCACCTAGAGTTTAGGTTAAAACAATAAACTACAGGTCAGCCGTGGGACTGGTGTGAGAACTAAAACAGTTACTTAAAACTTTACTTTAAAATCTGGTAAATTGGGGGACCACACTGTCTAACACGGAACGACTTTTCTCCCAAGAATACCAGTGCATAAAACAAACAGCGCAATGCTAATTAAAGAAAATGAAGCCATTATAAGACTCGGGTTCCATCACATAATGCAACGCAAGCAGGAGGATAGAGTTTTACCTTATAATAGCCAAACATGCTTGGTACGTTTTAAAACAAATCATTTTGATATTACTATAAGTGCATAGTGTATCAAACAACTTCAAATATAAATGTATCAATCATAGACGGCATAAGCACCCCATCCCACTATGTCGCCATATAGGGTTACAACTAAAGAGAGAAAGAAAAGAAGTTTAAAACAAAGATAGTTTTATTAAATTAGATGATATATATAAAGATATTTTGGTATGTTCAAATTTGTTTTATTTTTTGGTGCATGTTATAAATTTAACTTGCCTGAGGAAAAAATGGAAATGCAAAAAAAGTTAACAAATATGTTTATGTTCTTGTGATCAATAACATAATTATAAAATGTATTAAATTTTTTGATATATAATTACAACAAAAATAAAAAATCTTTCATTATTTTCCTTCTACATTAATTATCTTATAATATTCTTATTAAAAACTTATTTAATGTGATTGAAAAGCTAAAGCGGGAAGAGGATTTCACACCTTGTTTGGCTCTCTCTCATTTTTTTTTAAATAACAATTATTGATAGTAATGCTAACTTAGGGATAAGCTTAAGGATGTTAGTGTTAACTTGGGGAGCAAATAACAATTATTAATTGCACCATAGTCCCGCCAATTTTCTCTTTCAAAGCAGTGGCCTCATTTAGTACATGACTCCCATCACTTTCCTTTTTGTTCTTAACCATCATTTTTTTTGATAATTTGAAAGAAAAATTAAATTCTCTTATCTAGAGAATCACGTTATTTGATTTTGTTGAAAAGATGGAACTTTCATGTTGATTAATGCATTTGTAACAGAAAAGTATGGATTGAGAGAAGATTAGGAATGGTAATGGCATGGGTTGGGGTAGGTTGCTCGTGCCCCAGACCCGACCTGGATTTTTTAAACCCTATCCCTAAACCTGACCCGCAGACCCAGTGCAGGTCTGGAATTTCATCCGTACCCAAAACTCGTATGGGTCAGGGTAGAACCGACCTTCCCCACGATCCGATGATATTGTGTTCTAATGTGCACAAATTTATATACTTACATTTTTTATCATTAAATGATAAATTATATACATATTATAATTTGTTCACAATGATAAGAGAATATAATAAAATGAGTTGTAAGATAATAGTTCAAAATGTATGCATTTATTATTGTATGATTACCGTTGACGCAACTTAATACTATGAAAAATTTATAGTTTGTTGATTGAAATAATATAATATTCAAGTTATAACCATGTATATCTAAGAAGATTAACATGTAATCATTATAGTTATAAAGTATTTTAATGATGTTTCAATCATGCGGGTCAGGTTAGGGCGGGTTAGTCGTGCCTTAGACCCAACCCTAGATCCGGACCTCCAGAAGAGGGTTGCAGGTCTACCAGTCCCGAAGACCCTATGGGGTGGGTCTAAATGGGTCAAAACAAGGGGAGTCAAGCGGTTTGGATCCTAGACAACCCCATTGCCATCCCCAGCGAAGTTGTGTTAATTTTGAGATTTTTGAAACACTAAAAAGTAAGAAGCATAGTAGTTAACGCTAAGATATGTTCTAAATTTCTTTCTTCATTTATTTGAACCATTTTAGGGTTCATTAATAACTTCAATTTGTTTAAAAGATTGAGAATGTTAAATGATATAATAACGACTTCAGATAGTAATGTGCATGTGTGTAAAATCCAAATTAATATTCCACTGTTAGTATACATATTCCAGAAAAATAATTACCATTTGTAATTATCATTTTTTCTATGTTCTTAAGTGATTAAAAAGGTTTTAATATATAATTTGAATAGTGATAAAATTGTATATTCAATGAACTTAAAATTGGCTTATTATAGATCTTTCATTTATAACAATGTTAAATAATACTGTTTTGTAATTTTAATGTAAGTTGTTAATATAAGTTATTAAGCATTTAATGAAAGTTAATAACATGAGACCTCTATAATTTTGGATTAATGGTATGTGTAAAGAAAGAAAGAAAGAAACACTTTCGAAAATTAATGAATAAGTTTCACGAATAACGCTTCTGAATAATTAGTTTTAAAGACAACTTATCGGAAATAAATAAATTCATTTATCCTTTTAAGTTATAACTGAAAATGATAACTTCTTTTATCATTATTTATTTATAACTGAAAATGGTAAATTCTTTTGGGGTTTTTACCCTCAAGGAAAAAATGAACAAAAAATTGTTTCATAAGGACAAGAGGAAAAAAATTATCCTCAAGGACAAAAATTAGTGTAAAGGGAGGAATTCAGGGGACCAATATAATTCCTTCCTTTACATTAACACTTGTCATTATGGACTATAACGATACAGACTTCTCCCGGATCTAATCGATCGCTAAATCGACCAAGACCGTTCAAATCCTGCATACACTAACTTTGGGCATACAACACATCATAAAAAATAACAGAAGACCTTTATAAACATCGTAATAATGTTACCTCAGAGTACAGAATATATCAGAGTACATCGAAATATAATACAACGGAAGATTAATTTACAGTAAATTTAATACAATGCAGCGGAACCAATAAACTAACACAGCGAAAGACTATCAATGCTTTAGACACAGCTTTAAGCTTCGATCCAGAATCTTGCTCAATAAATAAATATCTACAAAACAAGCCACTCGACTGCTCGTGTGGAAAATACGGGCACCGAAGTTTGCAGGTGAAACAAACTACGAGTCAGTCATGGGACTGGTATAAGAAATCTTACTTTAACTTATCTAATAATAAGGCTAATCATAGGACCACGCCGCTAACGCGGAATGGGTTTACTCCATTGGAATGCCAGTGCATAAAATAAGTACATCTTTTAAAACAACGCAATGCTTTTTAGAAAAATGAAACCATTATAAGACTCAAGTCCCATCACACAATGCAATGAAACCCGGAGTATGGAGTTTTACCTTATAATGATAAAACATGATTGATACGTATAAAACTTGATATTATTATTAGTGTCTAGTCAGTTTAAAACATTTTCAAAGTAAATGTATCAATCCTAGACGGCATAGCTACTATATACTATGTATTGTCCCGTATTTTCACAATATAATAATTTATTTAATTATTTAAATAGTGAATTTGAAATTTAAACCGTTGTTAAATTAAATAATATTGAATATTTAATTTATATAAATAATAGAATAATATATTTGATTTCGAAATAGTCGGAAATAGTGAATTGACGATATATTGTGAACTGGACAATTCAAAATATAAATTTCAATTTGAAATTGAAGTACGATAACAAATATATTATATAAACGACAGTTGAACATATAATTATAATATAATTAAAATCGAGCTCGAAATGGCATGGCAGTTCGCTATTTGGCGATTTGAACTTCAACTGAATATACAAGGTCCGTTTTAAATCGGATTTCCATGAAACAAGAAACGTTCAGAGCTGGTGAAGTATATCTTTCTAATGGAAGAGAAAAATCAGGATTTCGTCATGTAGATTTTGATTTATGTCCAAATCAAATTTTAGAAAGTCACTATGGAATTTCTTTGAAATTTACAAATATATATTTATATTATAAAAGGATTTTATATATAAATCGAATATCGATATAACTGGAAATTTTGAAATATCGAGATATAATCCTATTGGAGCTGTATGATATTCTATTGTGAATATATAGGATAATATTTATTTAGAAATATTTAATTTCATTATTTTTAAATATATTTATATATTTAAATGGGTTATTTAGAGCTTTAAAAATAGCCAGTTTTGCAAACGAGCTCTGTTTTCGACGAAACCAATTTTGTTGGATTCGCAATATTAAATTATTGGTAGATTTCAATTTTTGTAATTTTTAGAGTCAGTATGTGGCAGTATGGATTTTTAATGTGAAAAACAGTCGATATTTTGACAGTTAAACATACGTTGTGTGAGCAAACTTAGTCGGAATTCGACGAAACCAGTTTCATTAGGTCCATAATGTCAAACTATAGCTGCATGCCAATTTTCATGATTTTTGGAAGTTGTATGTAATCACACAAATTTTTAAAGACATATACAAATAGCGTTGCTATAAAAATAAATTAAATAATGGAATATAAAATAATATTTTTCGCCTATATAAACACCTCAACTTCCTCTAAACCTAATATCTCATTTTCTATGGTCAAAACATTACCTCCGCTCTTTTCTTTCTTCCAACAATAAAATCTTACTCAAAAGAAAATCAAAGGAATTCAAATAAAATCCTATAAATCTTTATACATATATATTCGCATTCCTTATCATTTGCTCGTCGATTCTATGCCTGTTTTGTAGAGCGCGATTCTGTTTCTGTCATGCTTGATTTGAGTCAGAAATTCTAGGGTTCGACCTTGTTGTTTTTGTGGTGATCGATTCAAAATATGGAGGGTTGTTTTGTATTCATGAGTGGAAGTAGAGGGTGCGTGACCATTTTTGAGGAATTCGATGATATGTTTGTTATATCCTGTACTGGGTGTTTTGCGTCGTGAGCGTGATGGAGCAGATAGTCGCGTTTTGTAGTGGAGTGCGAGTTTTTGTGTAAATGGTATGGGATTGAAGTGTGTTTGATGAGGAGGGTAATGGAGTTGGTTTGAGGTTGAATGGTGAAGTAACGAAGGGGATACAGGGTGAAGAAGATCGGTTATTGGTATGAGGAAGTTGGAGTGAAACATTTTGGAGGAGAAGAGATGCGGTCATAGGCCTGAATGGTGATGGGCTGGTATGGATTAAGGGGTAAAGCCCAATAGGTTAATAAATTTAGTTTTTAAGTTTAATTTAATATTCGTAACTTGAAAATTCATAACTTGTTCATATATTATCGGAAATCAGCAAAACAAGATCCATTGGGATCGTATGGACGGACACTGTCCAATGGAACTGAATGGGAGAGGATTGGAGCTAGTGTGAATTTATGGCGAAATAAATTGTTTGATCTGAATCAAACAACAGTTTATCATTATTTAACAATGAACTGCCAAAGTGAGTAAAACTCACCAACTCTGAACAGTTATATTTTTATAGCATATATTTAGAACTGATAAATGATGATTGATTGCTGTATGTTAACTGTTTGGTTGAATTGCTTATGTATTGTTTGAAATTATAGATAATGATATATATAAATCGTTAATCAAATATTGATTCTTTTTAGCAGAATATTTCATATTGAACTGAAATCAATGTTAATTATGTTGTTCAACATCTGTGGATGCAGGGAAACAGGTTGAAGGGATCCAATTGGATTCCTCAGCATTTATTTTACTGTTATTCATATATTTTGATATATGATGTGATCTATAATCTGTGTTGATTACGTGTGTTGAATGATATTGATCATTGTTATATGGTATGTTAAATACCGTAAGAAATACCAGAATGATAAAAGGGAATTTTCAAAACGTATATTGAAATGAAATGTTTATAAAATCAAAGGATTTTGTAAATAGAATATTTATAACATCAAAGGATATTATAAAAGGATTTATTTAGAAAATAAATAGAATAGAAAAAGAAATATTTATAAAACAAATAGAAAAAGAAATAGTTGGAAAATAAAAGGGATCACTTTATGAAATCAATGGATTTTATAAAGGAAAATATTTGTAAAGAACAAATATGAAAGGAAAATATTTGTGAAGAACAAATATGAAAGGAAACTATTTGTAAAACAAATAGAAAAGGATATATTTGGAAAACATTTACACATAGAATTGAAAAGGATATATTTGGAAAACGTTTATAAATAGAATTATAAAGGAAATATTTATTTAGAAAATAAATAGATTATAAAAGGAAATACGTGAAAAAAATATGAATAGTATTGTATAAAAAGAGAATTTTACATTTGAATGGTTTAGACCCGTGCTTCGCACACGGGTATAACATGATATGGATTTAAAGCAAAGAGTTTAAATAGAATCTGTTCTAACTGATAGATTGAGAAGATTAATTTATAAATAATATTTTATAAATAAAATAAAATATTTATCATTGGATAAATGGAATATATATGTCAGGACTTATATAGAGAAGTAAGAATCGATTTCAACATCGATATTTGAAACTGAATATGGACGTAGAGTTAATCAAAATGTGTTAATCAAAATGAGTTAGAGGAGTTAATCGAATTATAGCTAGTCGATTAGAGTTAATCAGTTAGAGTTAATCAGTTAGACTTAACCGGTTAGAGTTAATCAATTAGAGTTAATCGATTAGAATTAGAGTTAATCAGTTAGAGTTAATCGATTAGAGTTAGAGTTAAGCAATTAGAGTTAATCAATTAGAGTTAATCGATTAGAGTTAGAGTTAAACAGTTAGAGTTCATCAATTAGAGTTAATCGATTAGAGTTAAATCGAATTAGAGTTATTCAATAGAGTTAATCAAGTTAGAGTTAATCGAATATTAGTTTATTCGAAGTAAGTTAATCGAATATAGTTTATTCAAAGAGAGTTAATCGAATATATTTATTCGAAGAAGTGAGTTAATAGAATATAGTTATTCGAAGTAAAATAATCGAATATAGTTTATTCGAAAGGAGTAATCGAATATAGTTTATTCGAAAGAGATAGTTATCGAGTATTAGTTATTCGAAGAGAGATATTCAAATATTAGTTATTCGAAGAGAGTTAATCGGATATGAGTTATTCGAAGAGAGTTAATCATCGAATTTGATTATATCGAATTCGGGAAAGTATTTATACTTTCCGGTTTTTAAATCAAGATTTATTTATTTATAAATTAGGTGTTTATTTATTTATTCAAATTAAAGAATAAAAGTTATATTTGAAGTTAGAAATTTCAGAAGTAGGAATTATAATGCTATAGTTGTAATCAGTGTTTTCAGTAAAGAAGTGGATTCGTAAATAAAATCCGAGAGTTACGTAAGGAAGTTTGTTAAAGGTTTATGTAACAACCCGGAAAATGCGAGCCAGTCTAAATTTTTTTGTTTTGGCAATTTTAGAGAATTTTCTATATTTAAAATGAATTATTTTAAATAATATCGACGAAGAAATTTATTTTGAATATAATTAGAACGTATATATTTATATAGATCGTCGTTAGAACATAAATATTTTATTTTAATTATAAAAGGAATTGAAAATGGCGCGGTAGTTCGATAATTCGATTTCAAACTTCAATTGAACGTACCGGGTGCAAAATAAACCGGATTTTAGTGAAACCAAAAATAATGGAATCTAATTAAGAATATCTTTCCCACGAATCCGAAAAATCAAAATTTCATAGTGGGAATCAAAAGATATGTCCAGTTGAAAATTCTGAATAGTCGCTATGGAATTCAGGCCCTTAAAAATAGCCATTTTGCAAACAACCTCGGATTTCGACGAAACCACTTTTGTTGGAACCGGGATGTCAAGTTATTGCTAGGTTTCAAATTTCGTAATTTTCCGAATCAATATGTGAGTGTGGCAAAGGAAAACGCGTTTGACCAGTTTCAGTTAATTTTAATCGACTGGAAATTGGCCATTTTTCAAACGGTCTCAGAATTCGACGAAATTAGTTTTGTTAGGACCGTATCGTCAATACGAAGCTAGAAAATACTTTTCTGTAATTTTTAGAGACTGTATGGGGCCTCGGTAATTTGAAATGTATGTTTAAATTGAATATACAAAGAATTATACTTCGATTTAAATGAAAACTGATTGTAACAGCCAAATCAGCTTACGATACATATCCCATTGTGTTCGGAATGGGGGTAATTAGCTATGGACGACAGGCGGTGGGCCTCGTTTAGAGGTCGAATAAAAAGTCAACCTTTTTGAAATTAAATATGACAACCCGCCTTTTCTAAATAATCCAAGTTGACAATAAAACCACACATGTCCAACTCGAACTATTCAAAACTGACAGATAATCAATTTGGGGTGTATAATAGAATCTGAACATGGAATCACATATACAGAATAACACAGAATCTCACAGCGGAAATGAAATAATATACATAAGTAGTTCATGAAGCTACTTAAACAGTTACAATTTAATTATACAATATAGCGACTCATAAAGTTCGCAAATACAAGCCAAATGGAAATAGGAACTAATACTGGATAGGATGGAGTCTTCCACCAGGTCTTCGGCTCCAGATAAAGTGCTCCTCGAGAACACTGCAATACTCAGTCTAACCCGAGCGAAATGAGAAAAATACAAAACACTCGAGTCAGGTCTAAACATTCTAATGTGATTAGATCTAAACTCAAATGCAAATAACTCAAGAGATGTTACGGTATTTTCCATCTCTTAAGGATCCATTAAAATATTTATATATAGTATGATACGCTATTATATGTAATGTCTATCAGTAATATAAAATATTAAAATAGCGTTAAGGCTTTACATTGATCCCCCTTAACACGTTTTTAAACAATGTGGTCTATGCAGGTCCTGTAACACAACCAGTAGCCAGTGAGTCCCCTATAGGCACATGTTAAATAGAATCTCGTAGTGGTTGCGCATAAGGATAAAACGTATGACAAGGCACGTGAGGCAATGACCTAGGTAGGATACTACCAGTTTGCCTGATCCGGACTGGTGGTAACCCCTAACGGCCCACCACAACACAACACTCCCAAAATCAAGGGTGATCACCAAATAACAAAAATATAATACACAAATAAGTGTGTCTGCTAGAGGTAGCTAGCCTCAATGGTCCGGCACGGCTCCTGTTTTAGTCATTTCAATTTTGACACAAGTGTCGGTCATCCATTATCGTTCACTTTCTTCAATCCAGCCAACGTACACAAAAAAACAACCACTTCATTCTGGATCATCACTTCACGAACATAGTTATCAAAGTGGTTCCAGTATCGACAGAGAATGTGTCCATAACTGGCTCCGGTCTCTTTGACAACTAACGTTATTCAATTTTATTTTTCATTGATTAATTTCGAATAGATGAAACCATAATTGTATTTCAACTTCGTTATTCAAACTTGAACCATCAAATATTCCACTTTGAAATATTAACAATATTTTGTCGTTTACTTAACTTTGTGTCTAATTCCAAAGTTCCAAATCAATAAACTAAAGTTGTATTTTCTTTTATAAAATTTACAATTTCCAAATATTGAATATTTCATTTAAGTTCACTTTCAAATTTCAAAGATTTACTTCATTTAACTAAAATGTTTTTCTCAACTAAATTATATCCAAAATTTACAATTTTGAAATTTATTTCCTAAAATATTTAGGCTAACGTTTTTTTTTTCAATAAGAGGTTCAACATTGGTTATTTCAATAAGTTTATATAAAATTTAAACCACTTAATATTTCATTTATCAATTTAAATCAATTTTTCATGTATATAATTTAAACCAAAGTTTAATCTTCGAAATTTGGAACAATTCTATTTTCTTTTCAAAATGGAAATTTAAAATTTGAAATACGTATAGTGAAATGTAGAAGCTGTGAAAATTTCGTCGAAAAATTTGAATGTCGTCGGTCGCGCAATTTTCAGTGCAAAGCTGCGCATAACAGTTAAAATTTTAGCGATTTTAAAATCTCTTCAAAACAAGTTCGGACAAACATGAAAAATATTCTATTCGTTGGCAGTAATCCAATGGTGAAATTCGTTTCGCGAAAATCGGACGTTTTGACCTCCGTTTCACATCCGCATTTTTACGTTAAAGGGGTCCGTAACGCGTTTTTGAACGGAGCATGCAGACACTGCAAATTATATACCGTTGTGTCCGTCTCGTCGCGCTGATTACCGAAATATATTCATTTGTCAGTTTTGGTGTTCGGTTTGCGCTGAAACTGTGAAAAAGCTAGCACAGTTCATTTTTGAAAAAGAGCCATTTGAGTTCGATGTGTCCCTTTTACGATCTTACATATCTTTCTAACTATTTTGGGTCTGCAAAAGATGTATTTTTATTTTACTAAACTACCTAAATATTTTTTTTGTTTTTTTTTTCTTCAAAATATGGTGAATGTGACATATTTAAACTCACACAATACATGATACACGCACATATATGTTTACATACACAAGCGTGCATATGTACACAACACTCACGGACTCACACTGCACAGCACCCATGCATAAACCCAGAACAAAAACATATAAATGAATATGCACACGATAAGTGAAAGTTCCATAAATATGCACACGCAAACAAACATGACTGAAATTCTTTGTGTATTGTTTCCCAAGGAAGAAATCATGCACTTAAGTTGCTTCCAAAACAAAATAAGTTAAAGTTCCATTTTTTTTTCTTTTTTTTTCTTTTTTTTTATAAATGTATGAATCCTCCATGTTGCATGCACTTTCACGCATGCCTGCATGTGTCCTCCCCCCTTTTCTTCCATGCGTTTTGTACCTTTTTTTTTGTTTTTTTGTTTTTGAGGTACTGTGCTTTCACTTATATTTATAAAGGCCACCCACTTCACACATTTTGTAATAACCCGTAAAATGCGAGCCAGTTTGAAATTTTTATTTTGGCAATTTTAGTGAATTTTGAATATTTAAAATAGATTATTTTAAATAATATCGACGTGAAATTCATTTTGAATATAGAATTCGACGTATATATTATATACGTCGTCGTTAGAATATAAATAATTATATATAATTATAAATAGAATTGAAAATGGCGCGGTAGTTCGATAATTCGATTTCAAACTTCAATTGAATGTACCGGGTGCAAAACAATCCGGATTTTAGTGAAACCAAAAATATTAGAATCTATTTGAGAATATCT
Source organism: Allium sativum (assembly GCA_030737875.1). Taxonomy (NCBI): domain Eukaryota; kingdom Viridiplantae; phylum Streptophyta; class Magnoliopsida; order Asparagales; family Amaryllidaceae; genus Allium; species Allium sativum. The sequence continues at coordinate 21,789 of JASFAX010000505.1, read as the reverse complement.
TTCCAACGAATCCGACAAATCAAGATTTCATAGCGGGAATCAAAAGATATGTCCAGTTGAAAATTCTGAATAGTCGCTATGGAATTCAGGCCCTTAAAAATGGACATTTTGCAAACGACCTCGGATTTCGACGAAACCACTTTGTTGGATCCGTGATGTTAAATTATTGCTAGGTTTCAAATTTCATAATTTTTCGAATCAATATGTGAGCGTGGCAAAGGAAAACGCGTTTGACCAGTTTCAGTTGATTTTAATCGACTGGAAATTGGCCATTTTTCCAACGGTCTCAGAATTCGACGAAACTAGTTTTGTTAGGACCGTATCGTCAATACGAAACTAGAAAATATTTTTCTAGAATTTTTAAAGTTCGTATGCGACCCCGGTAATTTGAAATGTACGTTTAAAATTCAATATAATGATTTGAATGTAAATTCAAAAGAAACTGATTCAAGCGATCGAATCAGCTTGCGATACATATCCCATTGGGTTCGGAATGGGGGTAAAACGCTATGGACGACAGGCGGTGGGCATCGTTTTGAGGTCGAAAATAAAAGTTGCTTTTTGGTGAAAAATTAAATAATAAATTAAATAATATAAATTTTATAAAAGCCCCTCCCCCCTTATTCTTCCCGATTCAGTTTTAAATATAAAAAAAAAAAGAAACAAAGGGAGGGAGGCGCTCCTCCCAGCAGCACCGCCGCGACCCCCCCTGGCGCGCCGCCACTAGGGCGTGGCCCCCTCTTCCTCCACCTCCCCTTCTCCTCCTCGCCGAACCCGCGTCGAACCCACCCAAACCCGAACCCTAAACCCCCAATTCGAGCACCGCACCCCTCCACCCTCTGACCCATCGCCCACCGAGCTCCACCACCGCCTGACGAGGCTCCTGCGCCACCGTGAGCCGCGAAGCCCACCTTCGAGCCACCCGAAGCCCCCTCCGACGAAGGTGAAACCCCCCCCCCTCTGCAGTCGAACACTGTGAGCCCCTTTTCCTTTTTATTTTTATTTCGTTTTGTTTAATTAATTTTAACAAATAAAAATACAATCTTTTATATTATAGAGTATTAAAAATATGATTTTTATATTTTTAAAAATATTAAAAATATGATCTTTACCATGTAGAAGATGTGAAAATATAATTTTTACATGATAGACGTATTAAAGGCGAGATCTTTATTTTTAAAAAAAGTTAAAAGATGATATTTTAATAATAGAAAAGGCGAAAACTTTATTTTTGAAAGGGTGAAATTTTTATATGAAGAATAAGGTGATAAAAATATAATTTTTTTTATCTATATAGTAGCGTTGTGAAAATATGCTTATTTTTATATATTGAACATCGAAGTAAAAATATGATTTTTAAATTGAAGGTGAATAAATAAAAATGCGATTTTTAGTTTAAAGACATCGAAATATAAAAATGTGTGATTTTTATATATGTAGTGGCTACGGACAAACGAAGATGATAAAAAGGCGAGAACAGTGAATGTGACGAGCAGGAATTTCGCTCGGTCCGAACCAGTCGCTAAACCGATCCAGGCCGTTCGAAACGCCCTATCGTTTGAGAACAGGACAAAACAGAACGCATACAGAAGAACATTTCACTATATATAACAACAGTGCATCAGATTACAAGAATATACAGAGTATAAATGAATATTACACAGAAATATCAGAGATTTAAATTACATTTAAATACATAGCAGCGGAAAATAATACAATACACAACTAGAAGAAGATATACGGATACAAAGCTTTCCGGATATCGTTCCAGCTGTAAACCAGGATCCTGTGAATATAAATCTGCAAAACCAAAACTACTAGCTGCCCGTGTCAAAATAAGGGCACCCAGAGTTTAGGTTAAAACAATAAACTCCAGGTCAGTCATGTGACTGGTGTGAGAACTAAAACAGTTATTATCTTTATTTTCAAAGTTAGGTAAATCAAGGGACCACACCGTATAACACGGAACGGGTTTCCTCCCAAGAATACCAGTGCATAAAACAAACAGCGCAATGCTAAATAAAGAAAAATGAAGCTGTTATAAGACCCAGGTCCCATCACACAATGCAACGCAGCCGAGGATAGGGTTTTCCCTTATAACAGCCAAAGAATGCTTGATACGTTTAAAACAAATCATTTGATACTATTATAAGTGCATAATGTATAAAACACTTCAAATCATAAGTATCAATCATAGGCGGCATAAGCGCCCCATCCCACTATGTCAACATATATAGGTTTACAAATAAAACCGCAAAGTCACGTATTTGGAAATTGGATTTCCGTCTATGAACCGAGGCCAGGGATCGTCCTCTACCGATTCGAGACAATCTAGCCTACCATGTCTCAGGAACAACCGCAACTGCCCCCTGGATCGTCAGGGCCGGTCCACCGATGTGGATTATTATGCCTGAACAATATGTCTCCCCGCCCTTTGGGGCGCAAACGAGCCAACGAATGACTCCATCGGACCCGGATCGTCCGATCAAACCGAGGCGCCTCGCAACAGCAATAACCACATAAGTCAAACTCGTCAGGGCGTGTAAAACCACTGACGCCACTTTTAGCTAGAAAGAAACGCAAGCCCTCCCTGAGGTCCGTCTCCCGTTTTTGGTTCATACCGGGTGTGAAACACGCGAGGTAAACGTTACACAAAGCCACGCCACAAAAGCCGTGCTTTGATCATCACCACAAGACTTTGCTTTTCAACAGAAGCCTCGATCAATTGCCACTTAGCATGCCACACAGGCAAACCAGCCTATGCAACCGATATCAGTCACACAGAATGAAATCCGATGTCAGACACACAGTCCATTTACAAGTCCGTTCTGGGTCTGAACGAAACCGGAGGCACCTAGTACCCCGCATATCCATCGATCTCCAAGTATGTCTGGACGATCACTAACTGTTTCCATCTTCTTGGGTGTACAGCCCAATCAAGATCATCAGTAATTACCCAAACGACGTGAAGACCTCCGGTCTTCGACCATCGTCTTCATCTTCGACTTATCGTCGTATCAGTTATTCAGAATGGGATAAACCCGGTCTTCCCGAATAACTCGCGTATATTTTAAATAAGTGTTACACAAACACAACATACGCCTCATTCCAATCCATCAGTCACTAACCGTAAATTAATCAAGAGAATAATTCCCCAAATATTAACCCCGAAGGCCGAAACCAACATCAGATCAATATCCAGAAAACCATTCTACTTAGCTAACCGACAGTTAGTTTCTAATTTCACATTCATAGGGAAAGGTTCCCATTAATTTTATCAAAGATAAATTCTTGAATTTATTCTTTAATCAACTTTTGAATATCAATTCAAACTAGTCGGGATTAGCGAACCTTACCGAAGTAATCATTTGTTATAATTTCCCAATCCCAACCTATTCATCCCATGAAGTAAAACTGTGAATACTTCATATCTAACACCACAGTGTTATCGGTAAATTCAATTACCATTTCACGTTCAAATCTAATTAAAGATTTAACTATCGCCTGGAGCAAAACTGGTGATACTCCATTTTCGATCATTTCAATCTAATTAAAGATTCATTAAAACTCCACTTAGTTTTAATCTTCGACTGGGTTAAAGAATCCGTGTCATTTAAAAACACAGTTCACGATAAACCCAAAATCACATTCATTAATTATCAGGTTAAAGAACGAGTGTTGTTTAAAACACTGTTCACGATAAACCCAAAAATCAATATCAATTCAATTCCAATTAAATATTATTTAATTGGTACCCTTCATTAAATCTAAATAAAAAGATTTAATCATTTCTCAACTGGGTTCAAGAACAGTGCTAGTGAAGACACCATTCACGACAAACCCAAATCACATTTGATATTCAATATAAGGCTCTGAATAGAAAATATACCGGCTTATATTCAATACCAAATTCTACGATTAACAAATGTCGTATTGGAAATAACGATATAAATATATATCTTTCAAATTTCCATAACAACACCTGTATAATCACGAATTCCAACATCGAAATATTCCGAAGACAATTTCGATTCAATTCCACTCCAATGCAATCATTGGAAATTCTGGTTATTTTTAAAACCATTTCAAATTCAATTTATTTATTTAAAAATAAATAGAATTATCTTTTTAGTTCAAAACTAGTTCATTTCGATAAAAATCTATTTTTATCTTTTCAAATATGGAGTTTTTCATCCCAATTTTTCCCAAATCATTTCTTATGATTTTACACAAATTATTACTATTTTTAATAATTTTATCAAGGCACGTACAGTCGATTTCCATCAATGGCCATCGAACTGCACTTACAGCGACCTTTTTCAAATTTGATTTGGACATAATTCCAAATCCAACCGTTAGATTTCAAATTCCTAACATTCGTTAGAAAGCTCTTTTCGATACGAACCCAACGGTTCCGGTTTTAGGAGAATCCGACGGTCGGATCTCCCGTAATGTCCGTTTGAAATAAATGGTCGAAATTCGCGAACTGCCGCGGCGCGGCGCGTTCTATTCGGGGCATTATATTATATATAATATATATAATATATATTTCGTCGATTTCTATTTAAAACGAATTATATAAATAGTTTTAAATTCGTTTCAAAAGCAATTTCAACTTCCTTTTTCAATTCAAATCAAAACTGAATTCTTCTTTATAAATTCGTTTTAAAATTCATTTCTATTCAATTCAAATTTCAATTCAATTTGAATTCATTTCAATTCACTTTCAATTCAATTTGAATTCGTTTTCAATTCAATTCATTTCGAAATCGTTTTCAATTCAATTCATTTCGAAATCGTTTTCAATTCAATTCATTTCGAAATCGTTTTCAATTCAATTCATTTCGAAATCGTTTTCAATTCAATTCATTTCGAAATCGTTTTCAATTCAATTCATTTCGAAATCGTTTTCAATTCAATTCATTTCGAAATCGTTTTCAATTCAATTCATTTCGAAATCGTTTTCAATTCAATTCATTTCGAAATATTCGATTTCGAAATTACTTTTCAATATTCATTTTAAAATGAATAAAATCGATATAAATATCGTTCACGTCAAAATGGCGTCAAACTAATCAACACGGCTTCATAAATTTCTATTTTCAAATATTCTATTTCAAATATTTCTATCTCAAATATTTCTTTTCAAATATTTCCTTTTTCAAATATTCTATTTTCAAATATTTCTTTTTCAAATATTTCTTTTCGAAACTGGAATGAGGCCCAATCAATTACCATATAAAGTTAATTATATGGATTTTCATACAACACATGTATAATAGCATTGAAAAATAATCAACCATCAACCAAAGTGCACTACACTGTATAAGCATCAAATATAGATATCTAACGCTTATAACAGCCTGTCAATCAATCGATCGACATATTTACTCAATCAGGATGAGTGAACTTCAAATTTCATCCCAACACCCGTGTGGGGTTTCAAACAATCAAACACAGATTTTATTTGTGCAGTTGGGCGATGTGTGAAATTTATCGACCCAATCAATATCAGTCAAATCAGTGTATATACAAACAAATCGGCCGATTTGTTTATAACTATTCATTTATTCACATTCACGTTAAAAATTATATTTTTAACGATAAAACATTTTATTTCAACCTATGAATTTCTATTCAATTCATTTACACAGTAAAATGATATTTTTATTTTCTAACATATTTTAGAAAATTTCGGCGGCATAACGGCACGATACTAGAAACGGGACAAGGCCTAGCCTTATCCCCGGTCTAGTGAAGGCCCACGCCATTCACACATCAATCATATCAATTTCAATTTCACCAAAACAATCCAATCCAAATCAAATAATCTAACCAACTACACAACCAATCAAACAAGTCCATGGTCTGTGGACGGGTGTCGGGTGCTTCTAATAAGCACCGTCTGCATCCTAGTATATATATATATATATATATATATATAACTAGAAAAGTAGAATTTGAGTGAGAAGTTCTCACCGATAGCTATCCTAACTCCACGGCACTTCTAATGCAGGAAATCTTCACTGTTCTCCTCTCTAACTAGTTTCTTCGCCCATAGCCACTACATATATAAAAATCATATTTTTACATCGATGTTCGATATATATAAAAATCATATTTTTACTTTGCTATTCAATATATAAAAATCGAATTTTTACTTCGTTATTCAGTATATAAAAATCGAATTTTTAGTTCGTTATTCAGTATATAAAAATCGAATTTTTAGTTCGTTATTCAATATATAAAAATCGAATTTTTACTTCGAAGTTCAATATATAAAAATCGAATTTTTAGTTCGTTATTCAATATATAAAAATCGAATTTTTACTTCGAAGTTCAATATATAAAAATCGAATTTTTACTTCGAAGTTCAATATATAAAAATCGAATTTTTAGTTCGCTATTCAATATATAAAAATCGAATTTTTACTTCGAAGTTCAATATATAAAAATCACATTTTCACTTCGATGTTAAATATATAAAAATCACATTTTTACTTTTCTAACTTCTAATCTTGTCTTGTTTAAAAATCCGTTCTTTACTTGTTTAAAAATCCAAAATATATTTTCTTCCAACTTTCAATATATAAAAATCTGATTTTTCTTTCTTTTTAAATTCTAAAAATCTGATTTTTACTTCTTAAAGTTCAAATCCTTTTTCTCTTTAAAGATTAAACCTTTTTCCTATTTAAAGTTTTTACTTTTAAACAAAAATAAGTTTTTACTTTTAAAACAAAATCAGTTTTTTTTATTTCTAACAAAATCAGTTTTTTTATTTAACACAAAATCAGTTTCTTATTTAACACAAAATCAGTTTCTTATTTAACACAAAATCAGTTTCTTATTTAACACAAAATCAGTTTCTTTATTTCTAACAAAATCAGTTTTTTTTATTTCTTTTTAAAAAAATCGAAATTTTTAGATAAAATAAAAAAATAAAAACGAAATAAAATAAAACCACGTACCTGCGAAGGGGGGGGGAGAAGAAATCGTGACGCTGGTGGTGGGGGGTCTGACCTGCGGCGGCGTGGGCGTGGGCCAGGGTTGGCGCGGCGAAGGCTTCTTTGCGTCGTGGGGGGCTTTGGGTGCTTTGACTGCGGAGGAAAGAGAAGCGAGAGGGGGAAGGGGAGGAGGGGGATCGGAGAAGAGGAGGTGGGGGGCGGCGAATGACGGCGGCGCCGGGGAGGGAGCGCGATGGTGGATCGGAAGAGAAGAGCGGGTTTTTTTTTCTTTTTTTCTGATTTGAGAATAAACGATAAAGGGGGGGGCAGAGATAAGGAAAGGGTTTTTTTTATTTAATTTAATTAATTTAATATTTTTTTATTCAAAAAGTTGACTTTTACATACGACCTCGAAACGAGGTCCACCGCCTGTCGTCCATAGCGTTTCACCCCCATTCCGAACACAATAGGATATGTATCGTAAGCTGATTCGATCGTTTCAATTAGTTTCCGTTGAATTTACATTTAAATCACTATATTGAATTTTAAACGTACATTTCAAATTACCGGGGTCACATACTAACTAGAAAAATTCCCGAAAAATATTTTCTAGCTTTGTATTGACGATACGGTCCTAACAAAACTAGTTTCGTCGAATTCTGAGACCGTTAGAAAAATGGCCAATTTCCAGTCGATTAAAATCAACTAAAACTGGTCAAACGCGTTTTCCTTTGCCACGCTCACATATTGATTCGAAAAATTATGAAATTTGGAATCTAGCAATAACTTGACACTGCGGATCCAACAAAACTGGTTTCGTCGAAATCCGAGGTCGTTTGCAAAATGTCCATTTTTAAGGGCCTGAATTCCATGGCGACTATTCAGAATTTTCAACTAGACATATCTTTTGATTCCTGATATGAAATCTTGATTTTTCGGATTCGTTAGAAAGATATTCACTATTAGATTCCATTATTTTTGGTTTCACTAAAATCCGGATTGTTTTGCACCCGGTACATTCAATTGAAGTTTGAAATCGAATTATCGGACTACCGCACCATTTTCAATTCTATTTATAATTATTTATATTCTAACGACGACGTATATAATATATACGTTTGAATTATATTAAAAATAAATTTCTCGTCGATATTATTTAAAATAATTCATTTTAAATATTCAAAATTCGCTAAAATTGCCAAAATAAAAATTTTAAACTGGCCCAGATTTTCCGGGTTATTACAATCTCCCCCACTTAAAACTTTTCGTCCCCGAAAAGGAACAAAGTCGAAAGTGGTTTGATTAATCAACTCTACGTTCGATCTGGCTTCCTTTCTCCAACTCTTTAGTTTCTGAGAATTTTCAAAATTTCAAAAATTTGGCTAACACCCTAAATTTTTGAAAAATTTCGCCATAACCTCCCCTGCACCGGGAGCATCGGGGAATTTCAAATAGCTTCCCCGGTCCTTCAGATCTCAAAAAGAAAAAGAAAAAGCCAAGCGGCTAGCCAATAGGCTTACAAAATCATCATCACCCAAACAAAACAGGAAATTATGTAGTAAACATGTACCTATTTGTCGGGCAAACAAATTTTATTCTCTGCTCTAGCCTCCTTGCTATGACCTATTCAATGATATATATGTATATGCAAGCAAATGCAACCAATTTCAATACAGTTCAATATTTGGTTCAATTAGGCTAAATGGTTCAAAATTATCAAACAAATAAACAAACATCACAAACATCAATCAATTGGTGAATTAGAGTTTCAAATTGATAATTTTGATACATAGTCAAAAATCAGATTCTTGATGCCAAATCACAACAATAGGCCCTATCTAATTTTGGTTCTCACACCAGTCAATAGGAAATATATAGATATCACACCTTCGAAACTCGAACATAATTATTGATGATGCCATGGTCATTATCAACATCACCCCCGGGCGACTAGAGTGTAATTCTATATCTATCCAGTATATTAAAACTTTGAATACACACGGATCAGACGTATACGCAAAATCTATATATACTGGATTGTCCAAATTCATTAAAATAAATAATCAAATACGAATAGTTGATTTAAATTTTCAAAACAAATTTTGTTTTCATTTGAAAAATATACTCTTCACACTCGTTCTAGGATACTACTGATCCTATCTCTAACGAGTCATTCCCATTGGATTTTACTAACCCAATATCTGATGAATTCTTTCGTATGGTTCTAATGTGCCTTGTTCTCTAGCTTTGTAAACCAAAGCTCTGATACCACGTGTGACGAGCAGGAATTTCGCTCGGTCCGAACCAGTCGCTAAACCGATCCAGGCCGTTCGAAACGCCCTATCGTTTGAGAACAGGACAAAACAGAACGCATACAGAAGAACATTTCACTATATATAACAACAGTGCATCAGATTACAAGAATATACAGAGTATAAATGAATATTACACAGAAATATCAGAGATTTAAATTACATTTAAATACATAGCAGCGGAAAATAATACAATACACAACTAGAAGAAGATATACGGATACAAAGCTTTCCGGATATCGTTCCAGCTGTAAACCAGGATCCTGTGAATATAAATCTGCAAAACCAAAACTACTAGCTGCCCGTGTCAAAATAAGGGCACCCAGAGTTTAGGTTAAAACAATAAACTCCAGGTCAGTCATGTGACTGGTGTGAGAACTAAAACAGTTATTATCTTTATTTTCAAAGTTAGGTAAATCAAGGGACCACGCCGTATAACACGGAACGGGTTTCCTCCCAAGAATACCAGTGCATAAAACAAACAGCGCAATGCTAAATAAAGAAAAATGAAGCTGTTATAAGACCCAGGTCCCATCACACAATGCAACGCAGCCGAGGATAGGGTTTTCCCTTATAACAGCCAAAGAATGCTTGATACGTTTAAAACAAATCATTTGATACTATTATAAGTGCATAATGTATAAAACACTTCAAATCATAAGTATCAATCATAGGCGGCATAAGCGCCCCATCCCACTATGTCACCATATATAGGTTTACAAATAAAACCGCAAAGTCACGTATTTGGAAATTGGATTTCCGTCTATGAACCGAGGCCAGGGATCGTCCTCTACCGATTCGAGACAATCTAGCCTACCATGTCTCAGGAACAGCCGCAACTGCCCCCTGGATCGTCAGGGCCGGTCCACCGATGTGGATTATTATGCCTGAACAATACGTCTCCCCGCCCTTTGGGGCGCAAACGAGCCAACGAATGACTCCATCGGACCCGGATCGTCCGATCAAACCGAGGCGCCTCGCAACAGCAACAACCACATAAGTCAAACTCGTCAGGGCGTGTAAAACCACTGACGCCACTTTTAGCTAGAAAGAAACGCAAGCCCTCCCTGAGGTCCGTCTCCCGTTTTTGGTTCATACCGGGTGTGAAACACGCGAGGTAAACGTTACACAAAGCCACGCCACAAAGGCCGTGCTTTGATCATCACCACAAGACTTTGCTTTTCAACAGAAGCCTCGATCAATTTCCACTTAGCATGCCACACAGGCAAACCATCCTATGCAACCGATATCAGTCACACAGAATGAAATCCGATGTCAGACACACAGTCCATTTACAAGTCCGTTCTGGGTCTGAACGAAACCGGAGGCACCTAGTACCCCGCATATCCATCGATCTCCAAGTACGTCTGGACGATCACTAACTGTTTCCATCTTCTTGGGTGTACAGCCCAATCAAGATCATCAGTAATTACCCAAACGACGTGAAGACCTCCGGTCTTCGACCATCGTCTTCATCTTCGACTTATCGTCGTATCAGTTATTCAGAATGGGATAAACCCGGTCTTCCCGAATAACTCGCGTATATTTTAAATAAGTGTTACACAAACACAACATACGCCTCATTCCAATCCATCAGTCACTAACCGTAAATTAATCAAGAGAATAATTCCCCAAATATTAACCCCGAAGGCCGAAACCAACATCAGATCAATATCCAGAAAACCATTCTACTTAGCTAACCGACAGTTAGTTTCTAATTTCACATTCATAGGGAAAGGTTCCCATTAATTTTATCAAAGATAAATTCTTGAATTTATTCTTTAATCAACTTTTGAATATCAATTCAAACTAGTCGGGATTAGCGAACCTTACCGAAGTAATCATTTGTTATAATTTCCCAATCCCAACCTATTCATCCCATGAAGTAAAACTGTGAATACTTCATATCTAACACCACAGTGTTATCGGTAAATTCAATTACCATTTCACGTTCAAATCTAATTAAAGATTTAACTATCGCCTGGAGCAAAACTGGTGATACTCCATTTTCGATCATTTCAATCTAATTAAAGATTCATTAAAACTCCACTTAGTTTTAATCTTCGACTGGGTTAAAGAATCCGTGTCATTTAAAAACACAGTTCACGATAAACCCAAAATCACATTCATTAATTATCAGGTTAAAGAACGAGTGTTGTTTAAAACACTGTTCACGATAAACCCAAAAATCAATATCAATTCAATTCCAATTAAATATTATTTAATTGGTACCCTTCATTAAATCTAAATAAAAAGATTTAATCATTTCTCAACTGGGTTCAAGAACAGTGCTAGTGAAGACACCATTCACGACAAACCCAAATCACATTTGATATTCAATATAAGGCTCTGAATAGAAAATATACCGGCTTATATTCAATACCAAATTCTACGATTAACAAATGTCGTATTGGAAATAACGATATAAATATATATCTTTCAAATTTCCATAACAACACCTGTATAATCACGAATTCCAACATCGAAATATTTCGAAGACAATTTCGATTCAATTCCACTCCAATGCAATCATTGGAAATTCTGGTTATTTTTAAAACCATTTCAAATTCAATTTATTTATTTAAAAATAAATAGAATTATCTTTCTAGTTCAAAACTAGTTCATTTCGATAAAAATCTATTTTTATCTTTTCAAATATGGAGTTTTTCATCCCAATTTTTCCCAAATCATTTCTTATGATTTTACACAAATTATTACTATTTTTAATAATTTTATCAAGGCCCGTACAGTCGATTTCCATCAATGGCCATCGAACTGCACTTACAGCGACCTTTTTCAAATTTGATTTGGACATAATTCCAAATCCAACCGTTAGATTTCAAATTCCTAACATTCGTTAGAAAGCTCTTTTCGATACGAACCCAACGGTTCCGGTTTTAGGAGAATCCGACGGTCGGATCTCCCGTAATGTCCGTTTGAAATAAATGGTCGAAATTCGCGAACTGCCGCGGCGCGGCGCGTTCTATTCGGGCCATTATATTATATATAATATATATAATATATATTTCGTCGATTTCAATTTAAAACGAATTATATAAATAGTTTTAAATTCGTTTCAAAAGCAATTTCAACTTCCTTTTTCAATTCAAATCAAAACTGAATTCTTCTTTATAAATTCGTTTTAAAATTCATTTCTATTCAATTCAAATTTCAATTCAATTTGAATTCATTTCAATTCACTTTCAATTCAATTTGAATTCGTTTTCAATTCAATTCATTTCGAAATCGTTTTCAATTCAATTCATTTCGAAATCGTTTTCAATTCAATTCATTTCGAAATCATTTTCAATTCAATTCATTTCGAAATCGTTTTCAATTCAATTCATTTCGAAATCGTTTTCAATTCAATTCATTTCGAAATCGTTTTCAATTCAATTCATTTCGAAATATTCGATTTCGAAATTACTTTTCAATATTCATTTTAAAATGAATAAAATCGATATAAATATCGTTCACGTCAAAATGGCGTCAAACTAATCAACACGGCTTCATAAATTTCTATTTTCAAATATTCTATTTTAAATATTTCTATCTCAAATATTTCTTTTCAAATATTTCCTTTTTCAAATATTCTATTTTCAAATATTTCTTTTTCAAATATTTCTTTTCGAAACTGGAATGAGGCCCAATCAATTACCATATAAAGTTAATTATATGGATTTTCATACAACACATGTATAATAGCATTGAAAAATAATCAACCATCAACCAAAGTGCACTACACTGTATAAGCATCAAATATAGATATCTAACGCTTATAACAGCCTGTCAATCAATCGATCGACATATTTACTCAATCAGGATGAGTGAACTTCAAATTTCATCCCAACACCCGTGTGGGGTTTCAAACAATCAAACACAGATTTTATTTGTGCAGTTGGGCGATGTGTGAAATTTATCGACCCAATCAATATCAGTCAAATCAGTGTATATACAAACAAATCGGCCGATTTGTTTATAACTAGTCATTTATTCACATTCACGTTAAAAATTATATTTTTAACGATAAAACATTTTATTTCAACCTATGAATTTCTATTCAATTCATTTACACAGTAAAATGATATTTTTATTTTCTAACATATTTTAGAAAATTTCGGCGGCATAACGGCACGATACTAGAAACGGGACAAGGCCTAGCCTTATCCCCGGTCTAGTGAAGGCCCACGCCATTCACACATCAATCATATCAATTTCAATTTCACCAAAACAATCCAATCCAAATCAAATAATCTAACCAACTACACAACCAATCAAACAAGTCCATGGTCTGTGGACGGGTGTCGGGTGCTTCTAATAAGCACCGTCTGCATCCTAGTATATATATATAACTAGAAAAGTAGAATTTGAGTGAGAAGTTCTCACCGATAGCTATCCTAACTCCACGGCACTTCTAATGCAGGAAATCTTCACTGTTCTCCTCTCTAACTAGTTTCTTCGCCCATAGCCACTACATATATAAAAATCATATTTTTACATCGATGTTCGATATATATAAAAATCATATTTTTACTTTGCTATTCAATATATAAAAATCGAATTTTTACTTCGTTATTCAGTATATAAAAATCGAATTTTTAGTTCGTTATTCAGTATATAAAAATCGAATTTTTAGTTCGTTATTCAATATATAAAAATCGAATTTTTACTTCGAAGTTCAATATATAAAAATCGAATTTTTAGTTCGTTATTCAATATATAAAAATCGAATTTTTACTTCGAAGTTCAATATATAAAAATCGAATTTTTACTTCGAAGTTCAATATATAAAAATCGAATTTTTAGTTCGCTATTCAATATATAAAAATCGAATTTTTACTTCGAAGTTCAATATATAAAAATCACATTTTCACTTCGATGTTAAATATATAAAAATCACATTTTTACTTTTCTAACTTCTAATCTTGTCTTGTTTAAAAATCCGTTCTTTACTTGTTTAAAAATCCAAAATATATTTTCTTCCAACTTTCAATATATAAAAATCTGATTTTTCTTTCTTTTTAAATTCTAAAAATCTGATTTTTACTTCTTAAAGTTCAAATCCTTTTTCTCTTTAAAGATTAAACCTTTTTCCTATTTAAAGTTTTACTTTTAAACAAAAATAAGTTTTTACTTTTAAAACAAAATCAGTTTTTTTTATTTCTAACAAAATCAGTTTTTTTATTTAACACAAAATCAGTTTCTTATTTAACACAAAATCAGTTTCTTATTTAACACAAAATCAGTTTCTTATTTAACACAAAATCAGTTTCTTTATTTCTAACAAAATCAGTTTTTTTTATTTCTTTTTAAAAAAATCGAAATTTTTAGATAAAATAAAAAAATAAAAACGAAATAAAATAAAACCACGTACCTGCGAAGGGGGGGGGGAGAAGAAATCGTGACGCTGGTGGTGGGGGGTCTGACCTGCGGCGGCGTGGGCGTGGGCCAGGGTTGGCGCGGCGAAGGCTTCTTTGCGTCGTGGGGGGCTTTGGGTGCTTTGACTGCGGAGGAAAGAGAAGCGAGAGGGGGAAGGGGAGGAGGGGGATCGGAGAAGAGGAGGTGGGGGCGGCGAATGACGGCGGCGCCGGGGAGGGAGCGCGATGGTGGATCGGAAGAGAAGAGCGGGTTTTTTTTTTCTTTTTTTCTGATTTGAGAATAAACGATAAAGGGGGGGCCAGAGATAAGGAAAGGGTTTTTTTTATTTAATTTAATTAATTTAATATTTTTTTATTCAAAAAGTTGACTTTTACATACGACCTCGAAACGAGGTCCACCGCCTGTCGTCCATAGCGTTTCACCCCCATTCCGAACACAATAGGATATGTATCGTAAGCTGATTCGATCGTTTCAATTAGTTTCCGTTGAATTTACATTTAAATCACTATATTGAATTTTAAACGTACATTTCAAATTACCGGGGTCACATACTAACTAGAAAAATTCCCGAAAAATATTTTCTAGCTTTGTATTGACGATACGGTCCTAACAAAACTAGTTTCGTCGAATTCTGAGACCGTTAGAAAAATGGCCAATTTCCAGTCGATTAAAATCAACTAAAACTGGTCAAACGCGTTTTCCTTTGCCACGCTCACATATTGATTCGAAAAATTATGAAATTTGGAATCTAGCAATAACTTGACACTGCGGATCCAACAAAACTGGTTTCGTCGAAATCCGAGGTCGTTTGCAAAATGTCCATTTTTAAGGGCCTGAATTCCATAGCGACTATTCAGAATTTTCAACTGGACATATCTTTTGATTCCTGATATGAAATCTTGATTTTTCGGATTCGTTAGAAAGATATTCACTATTAGATTCCATTATTTTTGGTTTCACTAAAATCCGGATTGTTTTGCACCCGGTACATTCAATTGAAGTTTGAAATCGAATTATCGAACTACCGCGCCATTTTCAATTCTATTTATAATTATTTATATTCTAACGACGACGTATATAATATATACGTTCGAATTATATTAAAAATAAATTTCTCGTCGATATTATTTAAAATAATTCATTTTAAATATTCAAAATTCGCTAAAATTGCCAAAATAAAAATTTTAAACTGGCCCAGATTTTCCGGGTTATTACAGTGAAGATTTCCTGCATTAGAAGTGTCGTGAAGTTGGATAGCTTTTGGTGAGAACTTCTCACTCTTCAATTCTCTTTTTCTAGTTATATATATATATATATACTAGGATGCAGACGGTGTTTAGTAGCACCCGACACCCGTCATCCACAGACCATGGATGGCTTGTTTGTTAAATTGTTTGGTTGTGTAGTTGGTTAGTCTATTTGGTTTAAATTGAATTGTTTGGTGAATTGAGATTGATTTGATTGATGTGTGAATGGCGTGGGCCTTCACTAGACCGGGGATAAGGCTAGGCCTTGTTCCGTTTCTAGTATCGTGCTGTTATGCCGCCGAAATTTTCTAAAATATGTTAGAAAAATAAAAATATCATTTTTATTGTGTAAATGAAATGAATAGAAATTCATGTGTTGAAATAGAATATTTTATCGTTAAAAATATAATTTTTAACGTGAAAGTGAATAAAATAAAATATTCATTTACAAACCGGACGGTTTGTTTATGTACACCTATTTGAAGGACATTGATTGGGACGATAAATTTTACACATCGCCCAACTGCACAAATAAAATCTGTGTTTGATTGTTTGAAACCCCACACGGGTGTTGGGATGAAATTTGAAGTTCACTCATCCTGATTGATTAAATATGTCGATCGATTGATTGACAGGCTGTTATAAGCGTCAGATATCTATATTTGATGCTTATACAGTGTAGTGCACTTTGGTTGATGATTGATTATTTTTCAATGCTATTATATACATGTGTTGTATGGAATCCATATAATTAACATTATATGGTGATTGATTGGGCCTCATTCCAATCGGGAAAACAATGAATATTATAAAAGAAAATTCATGTGTTGAATATAAAAATAGTCATGTGTTGACGATGATCATGTGGTGAAACAATTCATGTGTTGAGTAAAATATTTTGAATAAAATAAATTACATCTTTATCACATTTAAAATTAGAACTACTTAAAAATCAAACGATAGATACCATAGTTTTATAAAATATTTTACATAACGAAAATAGTGATGTGTTGACAGTACTCATGTGTTGAGATTAGTCGTGTGTTGAAAGAAATATAGATTCATGTGTTGAATGGGATAAATATTCATTTGTTGGATAGAATAAAGAAGTTTTGAAAAATAAAGTCGTGTTGATTAGAGATGCGTTATTTTGACGCGAACGATATTTATATCGATTTTATTCGTTGTATAATGAATATTGAAAAGTGATTTCAAAATTAAATATTTTGAAATGAAATTCAAATTGAATTAGATTAAAATTCGAATTGAATAGAAAGCGAATTTGAATTCAAATAAAATAGAAATGAATTCAAATTGAATTAAATTGAAATTGAAATTTAAAATGAACTGAAATTGAATTGAAATCAATTTGAAACGAATTCGAATTGAATCAAATAGAAGGTAAATTCGAATTGAATTGAAACGAATTTGAATTTGAATTTGAATTGAATTGAAATGAACTCGAATTGAATTGAAATCAAATCGATTTGAAATTGAAGATGAAGTTGAAATTGTTTTGAAACGAATGTAGAACTATTTATAAAATTCGTTTTAAAAGGAAATCGATGAAATATATATAATATATATATTATATATATATAATCGCCTGAATAGAACGCGCCGCGGTAGTTCGTGAATTTCGACCATTTATTTCAAACGAACATTGCGGGAGATCCGACCGTCGGATTCTCCTAAAACCGGAACCGTTGGGTTCGTATCGAAAAGTGCTTTCCAATAAATGTTAGAAATTTGAAATCTAACGGTTGGATTTGGAATTATGTCCAAATCAAATTCAAAAAAGGTCGCTGTAAGTGCAGTTCGATGGCCGTTGTTGGAAATCGACTGTACGGGCCTTGATAAAATTATTAAAAATATCGATAATTTGTGTAAAATTATAATATGTGAATTGGAAAGAATTAGGCTGGAAAATTCCACATTAGAGGATAAAAATAGATTTTTATCGAAATGAACTAATTTTGAACTAGAATTAAAATCAATTTATTTTTGAAATAAATAAATTGAATTTGAAAATGATTTTGAAAATAATCGATAATTTCCAATACGTGGATTGGACTGGAGCTGAATCGAAATTATCTTCGGAATATTTCGATGTTGGATTTCGTGACTAAACAGATTTTGTTATGGGAATTTGAAAGATATATTTTATATCGTTATTTCCAATATGATATTTGTTGGTTTCAGAATTTGATATTGAATATAAGCCGATATATTTTCTATTCAGAGCCTTGTATTTAATATCAAATGTGATTTGGGTTTGTCGTGAATCGTGTTTTGTATGACATTGGTTCTTTAACCCAGTTAAAGGCAAGATGTCAATTTCTGAAAGGATTAAAGCTAAGTGGAGTTTTAATGAATCTTTAATTAGATTAAAATGTGAATTGATAATTTAAATTATCAAATCTGAAAGGTGATCGAGAATGGAGTACCACCAGTTTTGCTCCAAAGCGATAGTTAAATCTTTAATTAGATTTGAACGTGAAATGGTAATTAATTTTACCGATAACACCGTGGTGTTAGATATGGAGTATCACCAGTTTTGCTCCATGGGATATATAGGTTGGGATTGGGAAATAAACTAAATAATTAATTCGGTGTGGTTCGTTAATCCCGACTAGTTTGAGATGATATCCAAAGGAAGATTAAAGAATAAATTTAGAAGAATTTATCTTGGATAAAATTAATGGCAACATTTCCCTAAGAATGTGTTTTTGTGAATAAAAGAATATTCTGAATTGGAATGAGGCGTTTGTTGTGTTTGTGTAACATTCGTTTATTATATACGTGGGTTATTCAGAAAGGCCGGGTTTATACCCATTCTGAATAACTGATTCGACGAGATGTTGAAGATGAAGACGGTGGTTGAAGACCGGAAGTCTTCACATCGTTTGGGTGATTAGTGATGATCTTGATTGGGCTGTACACCCAGGATGAGGGAATCAGTTGGTGATCGCCCAGACGTACTTGGAGATGGATGGATAAGCGAGGAAAGTGCCTCCGGTTTCGTTCAGACCCAGAACGAACTTGTAAATGGATTGTGTGTCTGACATTGGATTTTATTCTGTGTTGATTGATCTCTATTAAATATACATCTGTTTGGCGGCGGAGAATTTATTCTCTTGCTTAACGCCCTTCTCTGAGACATACGAGCTCAGAGGTTGTATATCGATGGACATCAGTCGCATGGAGTGAATTGCCAGTGTGGAATGCGTAAGTGGCAATTGATCAAGGCTTCTGTTGAAAAGCAAAGTCTTGTGGTTGATGATCAAAGCACGGCCTGTGTGGCGTAGCTTTGTGTATAACGTGAATTCGCGAGCCTCACACCTCGGTATGAGTCAAAAACGGGATAGTGACTGCAGGGAGAGCACGACGTTTCTTTCTAGCTAAGGTGGTGTCAGTGACCTACCAGCCCTGACATTTATATACTTTTCACCTGTGTGGTTGTTGGAATGCGAGGCGCCTCGGATATAGGTCTGTAAGGACCGAGAAACGTGTGTTCAGGAATTGCCAATCCTCAAAGGTAAGAGAGGACCGGCCCTGAAGATCCAAGGATCATAGTGGGGTCCTGGGACATTTGCTAGAGTGTCTCGAACGCGGAGAGGAGCTTGCCCCTTGCCTCGACTCATGACGGAAATCCAATTTCCAATACGTGTATTGCGGTTTTAATTGTAGAACTAGTATGGCGACATGATAGATGGTACCCATGCCGCCTATGATTGATATTTATGATTTGAATTGTTTTGACACTATACACTTATTATAATATCAAATAATGTGTTTTAAACGTATCAAGCATGCTTTGGCTGTTATAAGGGAAAACCCTATCCTCCGGCTTGCGTTGCATTGTGTGATGGGACCTGGGTCTTATAACAGCTTCATTTTTCTTTATTTAGCATTGCGCTGTTTGTTCTATGCACTGGTATTCTTGGGAGGAAACCCGTTCCGTGTTATACGGCGTGGTCCCTTGATTTACCTAACTTTAAAACCAATATTAATAACTGTTTTAGTTCTCACACCAGTCCCATGACTGACCTGGAGTTTATTGTTTTAACCTAAACTCTGGGTGCCCCTATTTTCCACACGGGCAGCTAGTAGTTTTGGTTTTGCAGATTTATATTCACAGGGTCCTGATTAACAGCTGGAACGATGCTCGGAAAGCTCTGTATCCGTGTATCACTTCTAGTTGTGTTTTGTATATTTTTCCGCTGCTATGTAATTTATTGTAATCTCTGATATTTGTCGAATGTAATTTATTCAATTATACTCTGTATATTCTTGTATCTGATGGAATTGTTGTAATAACAATGAAATGTTCTTCTGTCTGTATTCCGATGTGTGTTGTTCTCAAAGTATCCGCTCTTTCCTTCACGGGGAAGTTACGGGTTCTTACACATTTATTTTACACACACATGCATACACTCAACACAGCACACAACATATATATTCACACGCACAAATATGCATGAACCAAGAACACACACCATTTCACTTAACACGTTTTTCATCTTTGCTCTTTGCGTTTTTTTTCTTGCGCAAGTATCTGTGCATTAACCCACACACGCACACCTTTAAACACAACTCCAAGCACAACCGTTTATACATGCATGAAACCCAAAGGAGAAGGAAAAGTGTAAAGCTGCGTGAAGGCTGTGAAAACACTTGCTGTGTGTTTTGAAGTTTTTGTGGGGAAGAAAATATAAATAAATATGTGAAAAAGGAATCCATTTTTATGCCAAGTTCATGCGTTTGGCATGCATATGAAACCAAAATGAAGGCATCCATGAATCCATGCGCCAATTTGTGTTATTCCCTTTTTCAGAAGGAAGAAAGAACAAAAGTAAAACTAGAAAATGATCATCCTTCCATCAAAACATTTCATGCATTCATTTTATATGGTATACTGTTTTGAGAACAAATGATTCTTTTTTTTTAAATGACACATCAAATTATATGCGTACAAATAATAGCAACACATTAAAGAAAAATTTAGACGTGAGTAACAACTCACGTTCGGGTCCGAGAGCTGCACGACGACGAGAAGAACACGGCGGACGAACGGAAGACTACGGAAAACGGACAACGTGAGCTGCTGCCGCGGTTGTTGTCGAGGCCGCCGGAATTTGATACGAATGTTGTCGAAACTGTCGGACTCGGTGCGGTGAGTGGTTGTCGGAGCTTGAGAGAGGCGGAGCAAGAGGGTGGAGAAGTTTGGGCTGAGAGGAGAGAGGAAAGGGAGAGGGCGCAAGCAAAAAAAGAAATGGGACGGTGGTTGCTACTTCATGCGTGGGCTATAATGTTATTTTCCCTTTTTTTCTTTGTTTTTTTTATATGAAGCAAGCTTTGCTGAAGGAAGAAAATAATTTATGGAGAGAGACTATGAAAAAGGAGGGAGAACAGATGTAGTTTGGAACTTATGTAATACGGTGGTAGGGTGGTAGGTGAATTGGCAGATGCTTTGCACCATGTCTCATTAAATGTTTGGAAGAAAAAAAGATGTGGCCTCCATCACTTCATTTAATGCTTCATATTCTCTTAGATCCTTGTTGGATTTGCGGAGATATTTAATTTTTGGTTTGTCTGTAGCACTCCTTTGGTTCCGGATTTATAATTTAGCTATAAACAGGGTCACCTGTATGGGAATAACTGTCTTTCCATTTGTCTTTACGGACACCAAAATACCAGTATAAACGTACCATTGGAATCAGGACGTCGCGACGAACACAACGACACACAGTTATCAGTGATTTGAACGTTTAATAAAAATTCTATTTTTATTT
The DNA here is from genome assembly GCA_030737875.1 of Allium sativum. Classification (NCBI taxonomy): domain Eukaryota; kingdom Viridiplantae; phylum Streptophyta; class Magnoliopsida; order Asparagales; family Amaryllidaceae; genus Allium; species Allium sativum. The sequence continues at coordinate 112 of JASFAX010000505.1, read as the reverse complement.
TTAATTTCACTGAGTTTAATGAACGGTCATTTAAATTTATTCAGTTTAAATTTATCAGAGTAATGCAGAACGAACTTATAACGTTTTGATTACAAATGTGATTTCAAATTCT
>JASFAX010004960.1:0-37755 GCA_030737875.1 Allium sativum | reverse complement strand
TGTGTTACTTACTGTAGTCCCAACTGATGTGTAGATATCCTATTTCAAAATATATACTAATTAGGATTACTTAAAATAATATATTACTCTTACTATGATAAAATTTTCATTATTACAGTACATAGTAATTAACATGGCATAAAATATTATCTAAGCATTTTATGTTTAATATACCTAAAATAAATAAATAAATCAACTTATCACAATATGACAAATACAAAATAGAAATAAGACACATTTTATTTTAAATATTGTATCTTTATATATATATATATATATATATAACAAATTTTACATTAGGCTCTAGAATATAAGCCTAACTCTATCGACAATTAACTAACGCCACTTCTCTTTTTAGTTTACTGTTTAAACTAAAACATAAAAATAGTAAGCAGATCTATCGTAATTTACTTACATTTTTAGTTGTACAACCTAGGTTTTGATCACCTAAAGGTGTGGTATTTGAATTGGTTAATTTTCAATGGTTTGACAAGTAGGAGTTATGCAACAGATTCTGAAAACTGAATCTGAAAATGGTTTAAAATTTTCAAAATTTATTTTCTGAAAACTGAATCTGAAAACAGATTCTGCAACAAATTTATTTTCTAAATTTTCTCATTGTTAAAAATGGTTTAACTGAAAACTGAAAATGTGACTAAGAAACAGATTCTGATTCTCAATGGTTTGACAAGTAGGAGTTATGCAACATGTAGATCACATATGGTGTACATATATACATATATGCGCAGAAGATAACATATATATATATAAGGCTAATGAAGTACTTAATTAAAGTAAAAGATATTAGAAAAGGCAAGCTTAAGAAAACAAAAGGAGTTTACTTTAATAAAATATTGTTGTACCTCTTACACATAGAACGTGCATATCAACATTAGCATAAAGTTTGGATGAAATTATTTTAATCACAATCAACGACTTGGAGTTTAGATGGCATAACAGCAGATCACACAAGTAATACTATATCGCCATAACAAAACTCACACTCGGATTATCAATTAAAATATAAAAGCAATCTGCTCAGATTCGTAATTCCTTGAGCAAGATCAAGGATTTATCTAACAATTCCAGTTTTATTTAAAAAAATGCCAAGAACAAACTGGAAATTCTAAGCTCATGTAAGATCTGATTTCAGATATAGCTCAATAAGCTTACACATGCTTTCGACCCCAAATCAATTACACAAATCTGATTCATACAAATCTCAGGAGCTCAACAAAATTGGATCTAGAATGCTGATGCAAGCCATATTTCGATCAGATTTGATACCGGATTTAAAGCAGCGAACCAGTATATATGCATTGGACAAAGTATCAAAAAACCGACACTCAAATAGGCCAGGACCATCAAAAAAGCAAATAAAAAAATACCCTAAAATCCATTCATCCCAAATTCTAATTCACTAGAGACCAATAAAGGAAAACGAGAAGCATATGTTCTGAATTTCAGATCTAGAGGAAGAAAAAGCTCACGGTTTAGAGAATTCCTAGAAGTGAAATCGAATTTTTACCTCAAATCGTGATTCCTAGAAGCCGCCGTGATTCCAAGAATCCCCAATTCCTACAAGCCCCAATTCGAAGTCCATTCTTTAATCGCAGATTTCAATTTTCGAGTTTCTTTGATGTTGATGAGAACGGTGATTTCAATCTTCAATGTGTATTTGCGTTTGTAGCGGCCTGGAAAGAATAAGTGTTAGAGGACTGAGCGTTGAACAACCAATTAGGGTTATATGCGACAAGTTACCCTTTTGCCCTTACAATAGAAGACTTGACCAAGCACAACAACACATAAAAGTGTTGGCACATTTTTGGTGACACATTTTTGCTACTGCAACACATATAAGTGTCACTAGTCTACAACACATATAAGTGTTGGCAGTTGAAAAAAATAAGAGTTGCCAATTGGCCATTGTGGTGTAGTGTTACCTCTCTCTTTTCCAAGTTACGAACGGTGGTTTGCTCGGCATCAATAGTCAGCCCCCGACTTTGGATTTCTACATTTTACTTCCTAATTAAGTCCGAGAGATGCAAATAATACTTGATCAGCTCTTTGGTTTGGAAGTATGCGGACTTCAGCTGCATCCACACCTCCTCGGTGTCTTCACGAGGGATCAGACTGATGTCGGGAAGGAATATTAGCTCATCAAAATAATGTTCGGTGAACTTCTCTTTCAGCAATGCCTTCCTCTCGTCGATGCAAAGTTCTTGGGTTTCGAGCGCCACCAGATCCTGCTTCTTATTCTTAGCTATGTCCTTCTTTCTCGAATGGCCAAGCGACAACTCTTTTTCTTTGGAAACTTGGACAGGAGCTAGAGAATCAGTGTGAGGAAAGGCTATCGACGAAGAATGCCTTGTATCTGCTAGATCAAACCGGGAACCTGTCCCGAATGTCCGAACGTAAGGTGGAGGAGTCAGAAATCAGCGGTATCGTTCTCTGTGGCGATGTTCGCAGCCACAATCGTGTGCAGGAAGAGAGTCACCAAACAATATGGCCTCTCTTCTAAAGCTGTCAAGAAAGGTATTTCTCGAAAATTGACAACCTTCATGCCTATAGCCCCGACCTCCTCGTCCTCCTGCCATATCACCTGTCAAAGAAATGGTTTGGGCTTTAGACTAAAGCACCCCACACGTGCAAATAAATGTTGTGTCATGTAGTGTGTATGAGTGTGTTTATCTTAAGTGTTCTTTCAACAAACCATATAACGGTACGCCCGAAGGAGTAAACTCCCCCGCAGCTAAAGCTAGTTCCTCCATACTTGTCGTACCATGCCAGGGAGACGGTTCAAGCCGGAGCTTATTAAGATCATCAAACTAGCCTCCATCTCAAGCGAGATGGCGATCTCAGAGGTAGTCATTGGGAACCGCGACCTCATCAACGCTCTTACCCCTGCCTCCCATATTATACGCGGAACAGGAGCGTTCAATGGGTCCTCACGCCCGACAATAACTTCCTCTTCGCCAACCGCTTCCCCGCCAGTATCCTCCTGGGTCTTGAAAGCCTTGCACGGTTTTGATCTGACAAAAGACATCTTCCTCTTCCAACTAGGAGCCCCTTTTTCCTTCCCTGCCTCCGCTTTCTTTCCACCGCCAGCCATAGCGGGCCTAATTATAACCTGTCATCAGGGAGCAGCCCTGCACGACGGATGCGATCTTGACTCAGAACGGTGGAGCTTGACTCGGTCGGGATGGCCAACAAAGACTTGAGACGCTCTTGGTATATAGTATCCTTGGGCGCCTCAGGATTCCCTGTCATACAAGAACAGAGTTAAGAACGTAGGGATACTGGAACCGGTAAATCCTATGAATAAAAGTAAGACGAAATGCTTACTTCCTTTCAACCATCTTCTGATGAACCCAGCAGGACACCGCACGAAGAACCAATCATGCTTATATACGGTCAGCTTGGGCCTTGTCTCGAAAAAGAATTTAGCAATGGGTGAAGCCTCCAAGAAATATTTGGGTGGCGAAGCGGTAACCCTCCTCTTTAATTGAAACAAATATCGATTGTCACCTCCGGTAAGCTCCAACTGCAGATATTCCCGGTAGAGAACGTAGGTACCGAGAAGAGAAGGATATGCATTTGGATGAAGCTGGAAAGCGCAAGGCGAAAATGATACAACATATCCCGGATAACGTCGTTGGCCGGGGGCGCGCACCCAATAATACAAACTTGCCTGTTCCAAGCAGTGTACCACTCCGGCGGTGCAAGGGCCCTACCTTCCTTCCTAGGCGCGAGAACATCCCTTTCAAGGATACGGAGCCGTAGTACCATGCACCTTACCGTAGTTGCATCCATATTAGATGGCACCGAATCTGACGGGTTCTCAAGTATAACCACGTCCGCCAATGTACCCGGTGCCACTGGCGGACTTCCCTCAACGATATCTATATTCTCTACCTCCACATGCACAACAGGGGAATGTTGTCTTTCTGATTGCTCCCCATGCTAAGATGATTCTGGCAAGCTTGTCGATTGAGAAGGGGTTGATCTCCTGGAAGTCTCAATCTCGCTGCCAGTTGAGCTAGCATTGTTAATTGAGTCAGATGTATGCGGCGAAGGCAAAGAAGCCTCGGCTTCCAAAGTCCGCTTTGCCATAAACCTTGTCTACATTCCCTACTATACTATTAACACAATAGTGTTAGACATCATAGGTGAGTAATTTTCACCCCTCGTATTGGTGAAAATTAACATATGCGTGTATTACTGTGCAATGTCAGGATAATACGATGCACAAATTAAAGGCTTGTGAACACGACGACAACCACGAGTCCCAGAGACCGTAATCGTCGTCGCAATCATCCAACTTCCTAGGGTTCAAGCCAAACCGCGGCTACGTTATGATTGAAATCGATAAAATAGAGCCAACGGTTCTAAAAGTTCGGTTACAGTCCAAGTATGTATGCTCTAATCCTATGTGCTAAAGATAAGTTATCAACTGAGTCGTAGTTACAATAAGTTCCATTCCAATCTTAAAATATCACAGAGACAATGCAAGCCGACAATGCATCACGCAAAGTTTCAGTCCCAAATAGGGAGGAAAGAACATGGGAAAAGCACGCAAGGCCAAAGCGCTCCTGCCTCCCACGAAGCACGAGACTCGCATCCCCGTAAGGGATACGAAGCTTGTATCCCATGTAGGGTACAAAGCTCGTACCCTCGAGGTTATGAAGCTCATACCCCCACGAGGGGTACGACGCTTGTACACTATGTAGGGACGAAGATTGCACCCCCGTGAGGGGTACGAGGATCGTACCCCACACAGGGTACGAAGCTCGTACCCCCGCGGAGGAACAAGGCTCATACCCCCGCGGGGGAACAAGGCTCGTACCCCCGTGGTGGTACGAGGCTCGTACTCAATGCAGGCTACGAAGCTTGTATCCCCACGAGGGATACAAATCTCGTACCCCGAGAAGTGGGAGCAAGCTTGCACCCCACAGTGGAGTTCATACCCCACAGCGAGATACGAAATTTGAACCTTGCAAAGTACGAAGCTTGTGCTCCCTTCGTGGGCACGAGTTCGACCCGACACTTAACATCCTTCACCGCACTGTCTACCCCTACCTTCTCCGACTCAAGCTCGTCTAACCACTATTAAAATCGCACTCTTCACAAACTCTTTTCCTCCACCGACTACGAGGCCACGTTCGCGGCTCGACTCATCGTTGGGGTTCGACCCCGCTTTCAACTCAGAGACTGTCCATGACTCCCAATGGCGCTAGCGGAGAACATAGACAATCCCAAGCCTCGAGGAATGGCCGAGCCGGCGGTCGGAGGAAAGCTCGTGACAAGCCGCCACCTACCCGTAAATATTTCGAGTCCCTCTGAGTTCGAGTTCGAATTCGTACAAAGCAAGTAAAAGAGAAAAGATGGGGGCAAGGTGTGAGTTTATAGATGGGAGAAATAAGTCGGTCAACCAACCCTTCATGTTTCAAGGGAGACACGAGCCCTCGTACCCCCAATAAGGTACAAAATCTCGTACCCCGCCTGGGTACGTGATTTCGTACCCCTATTTGGGGTATGAAATTCTTGTGCCCCATACAAGGGGTACAACAAAAAAAACAAAGACAATATATATATGATGCGTATGTGTAAGCAAATAACTGCATAGGCACGAATTCAATAGGTCATGTTGGTGCTACAAACGAAGAGTGATGCCATGCCAACAATGGCCAACAATTCCTAAATAAACATGCTCGACCACTAACATTGGTTTTCATATCTTTACAGGAAAATCGGCGACTCAACAATTACTTCTACAAACATAAAGTAAATCATGTCGAGACAAGACGTGCTTTGGGGGGGGCAAATGTTAACCGGCCTTTTGGCCCGATTCCCAAAACTATGCAAGACAAACTCGACTTAACATATCACGTGACGTTAAAGCCTGGAGTGTCGCCAAGCAGTTAAGGAAATGAGTTGAGAAGGGGTTGCGCAGGAAGGGACCTCACCACTCCTCAAACCATCGCCAAACCGACACCTCGAACTCCGAGAAGCCTCGAGCTTTGCTACCTCGCTCTTCTAAACTCATTCCAGGATCCGTTGTACTCCTCGGGGTACAAATTTCGTACCCTTTGGGATACGAAACTCATACCCCATGAGGTACGAGTTTCTAGCGCTTGCACTAGGGGGTCCGAGCTTTTGGTGGCATGCACTACGGCTTCCGAGATTTCCTAAAGTGGTCCACTACTCCTACCTACTCCCACCTAACCACTCCATTATAAATACCCCACAAGCTCACACTTCCAAGGGGGTGTAAATTGTTGATTTGACATCTCTTAAGAGCTCCAAGTGACCTCTTTAATGGCATACATGCTTTGAGGAAGAAGAATGACAAAAGTGTCTTTTTCCTAATATTCATATATGGAAAATATGACCTCTAATTACTTAGAAATGATTATAATAGGATGTCATGAGATAATCTTAAGCTTGTTACTCTTTATTGTCAATAAAATATTAGCAACTCTTCCAAAGTGGATGTAGGCCCCCTCACTAGACCGAACCACTATAAATCTCTTGTGTGATTTATTGTTTTCCACACTTATTTTTCCACATGAAACTATAATTCTTAAGTAACAAAGAATCATGGGTGTTGTCGAAATATTTTTCCGTCAATAGTTTAATTTAAATATAACATCATTAACCGTTAATCGATCGGGTGGTCGTAAGGATGAATTTGGACTCGAAACCACTTCTAGTGAGTTCAAAATGTCGTTTGTGACTTTTAAAACTATAAACATCGACACCTTTAGAGTAGGGTGAAATTTGGTCCTTTTCCATGGGTGTATGACCAAAACATCACTTTTTGCACACAAACGAATTAGGCTTCGAGACCATTTCCATTGAGTTTAGAATGTCGTTTACGACAACAAAAAGTGTAAACATTGATATGTTTGGAGTTTGTGAAAATGGGGACTTTAGTTGGGTCTTGGTTTAGCTACCTAGCCCACATTATAATTCCCACCAACCCTCTCCCCCTTCATTCACTTCCTCACTCCAAATAAATTAGAAATTGGGGGAAAGAAAGGGAAATTAGAATTCCTTAAACCTAGTTTGATCCTAGGAGCTCCAATTTTGTAGGAATCAATTTTGTAGGAATCAAGTGAACTGGGTTGGTTAGTGTAACTCAGCCGACTTCTTGTGTTTATGTTTCATTGAATTGAAAATATAAATAGGATTGTTCACACGATCTAATTCATATTCTGTGAGTTGATCTGGTGATCTTGTGATGCTCCGTTGTTGCCTGGCAAGGTCCTAAGTCTTCACAAGTTGCTACAATCCCTTTTGCATGCTTTGGTTTGGAATTCAGTTCACTTTTGAATTTATAATGAAAATCACTGCAATCTCATGTATATATGCTTATGCATGACGTTTTTGAGCACTAGAGAGTGTATGCAGCCTTTCAAAACATTTGGAATCAATACGGGAGGTTCGTGCTTGCCCGAGATTGATTTGGAGGTCATCGGCAAGCAAAATAATTAATTGCTTCAGCTCAGACATCTGACCCAAAGCGTTAGATGTCCGTCTATGCTCCCGAAAAAAAACTTTTGTCTGCATCTCAGACATCTTCCTGGATTCTTAGACGTATGATGCTTGTTTTTCAGCTGTTGACCAGTGGAAACCGTGGTCAAAAGTTTAGGTTGTTTCAGGCTCTTTCCGGATCGAGTTTCGGCCCGTTTGGACTTTTCCTGTGACTTTTCGGTTTCTCTGTTTCACAGATTTCTACAACTCAATTTTATGAACTTTCGATTGATTGATGGTCAACGAATTTATAATCGATAGTCATGAGGTTTAATTTGCATTATTAAAACATGAATTCCTAGTTCCATCGTCATTTCGATCGTTGTTTCAAGTGATTTGCCTCTTTCGAAACTATATAAACAGGTTTTTGAATTACTCACACATACCAATCTTTTACTAAACGGTTTCTAATTCTACTTCATTATCTGAATTTATTTTCATAAATTGATTTACAAACCTAGTAGTATATATTTGATAAACTTTTTTCTCGTTTGTATGAGAAATCTAATTAAACACCTTAGTAAAACAAGGACTATGAACCCTTGTGTTTGTTTCAACGTTTAATTATTGGACTCGTTCGATTGAACACCGTGATAATGATCGTTTCGTTTTTCTAGTGGAATATACGACTTGTTCGTAAATATTCAAGTAGAGCAAGTGGTTGTAGGACATGTAACGCTCAACTCTTATATTTACTAGCTTGATTTAGTTTACACTAAACTTGGTCAATTCTGATCAATCCAACCTTCGGGTCACATCGATGATCTTTGGATCATCCTGAAGAGCTTCGGCCATGCGATCTTTGGATTCGCGATGATCTTCGGTTCATCTATAGGAACTTTAGTTCATTCGATTATATCGATGATTTCCATATCATCCTTAGGAACTTAGGTTCATTTGATTATATCGATGATTTTGAGATCATCCTTAGGAACTTCGGTTCATTCGACTATATCGATGATTTCTAGATAATCCTACAGTACTTCGGTTCATTTATTTTATCGATGATCTTCGGATCATCCTACGGGGTCGCGACCTATGGTCTTTGGACCATCGTAAGAGCTTCGACTCAACACTTTAGGCTAGCTACCATAAGATCACATGTCACCTTTGATATTGACTTGGTTGAGTCTCCGGACTCCCATATTATTGATTTTGATGAGTCTTCGCGCTCCCGCCTTCACATAGGCCTTCCCCTTCTTTGGGGCCTTCTGGATTTCTATTTTTGTTAACTTCTGGATTCTTAGTTTTATTGATACTATGTTATCAATCTTAGTTTCATTGATATTGAGATATCATTTATATAGCTTTGAGATTTTCTTTGACATATTTTACCGACATTTCCGAGACTTCACATTTGTTTGTGATCATTGTTATTATTACTGCCATGTCATTATCTGTTTATATTACTATTTCTATTTCAGTTTATTATGATGAGTACAACTAGATTGATCCGTTTATTATTTATTCTTATAAATAATACTCGGTTCTGACCGTGTATTACAAGTGCATATATTGGATCTCTAGAAGGGACCACTTTTTGGCTTTTGTATCTACATTATTATTGTAGTAATCTAGGCTTCATGTATATGAGACATCTTTGTATACATACTATTTTGGCTAGGACATGTACCTATTTTTGATGTGTAGTGGATCGGCTATGTCCACTATCTTTGTATTTATACTCTTGTGTTATATTCATATCTATTTCCATCTTCGTGATATGAATATCTGTGTCTAACTCTGATTTTATTGTTATGTATTTTATATTGCTTTCCGAATTATATATAGCCACTCTGTAGTTGATTTAAACTTGTTTTAGATTATCAGATTTCCTTATGAGATTTAAAAAGTTAGACCACATTATCTAACATATTTAACATTCGTTCAAAGCTAATATACAGATGGTCGCTCCTCAACAGCCTTATTCTTCGGGTTAGTTGACACCATTGCTTGCAATGGCTTTGGCTAATGCGAGTATAGAGGTGAGGCATTACATCAGACAAGTCTTGATTTCTTTAAGGGGGTCGGATCTGTCCTGGCATCCCATCCCAAATTCGAACGAACCGTGCTAGCTCTCTATTTCTGACATGTTCCTCAATAACATTTCTGAGATGACAACACTCGTTTGTGTTATGACCGTCGATGTCGTGATGTATGTAGTGTCGACTAGAATCTCTTTCTAGTTGAAAAGGCTCTCGAGCAAGAGGCTTTTGGAAGGGAGCAATAGGATGAACTTCCTAGTAGATCTCCACGAGAGTGTGAGGGAGTTGCGAGTAGGTCAAGAACCTATATTACATTTTAGTCATGTTACAGTCATCTATCGGAAGATGATCATTTCTTGAGGGAGGCTATTAAGCAGCAGCAAAAACTTTAGCTTTTCCAGAGTCGGACGATTTCATGTCCTTAGTAGCATTAACATCGACAACCTTTTTGTTGTTGTCATCCTTAGTATCCTCTCCCGGAAGGAATCTTTTAGCTTCAAATAGAATTCTCCAAGATCCCTAGGTGGCTCCTGGTATAGAGAAATCTTGAAGTCGGATTTGCACAAAATACTAGATACTGCGGTCATCAAAACCATAGAAGATCGAGTCTGCCGACCGAGGCCACTGCTGTAACACCCCGTAATTTTATAACATTAAAATTCACAAATTAAAGTATACTTAATTTTAGAAAAGAATTAAGTGAAATGGGTTGCGCAGAGAAATATATATATATATTGATATATATATATATATATATATTAAAAATTAAATAAATAAATATGCGAAAAAGTTCAAAACAGCGAATAGGGAGGAGGAATAACCGAACCGGCCCATTTTTGAGGTTGACCCAAGCCCTGTTGGGTCGACTAGGGGTTAATCCAGGGTTTTTGGCTGTCATCCCGTGGGCCGATTCGCTCAAATGCAGATTTTGCATTTGATTAGTTCTCATGGTTCAGGGTTAATCTAATGGTCCTAAATAACTTCCTACACCTATAAATACATCCTAATGCTAACCCTAAACCTACTTAAAATAGAATACTTACCGTCATACCATCGCCAGGGAAATCAATGGAGCCGCCGCCAACTAAGAAAGAAGAAAAGCAAATTCAATTCTAATTCTCTCAACCCTAAAGAAAAGCAAAACTCTCTCTTTTCTTCTCTAAATTGTGAGTATGATGATCTTAACAAGATTATTATCATTTTAATTAGGTTGAGTTATGAATGGATTATGAGTAGATGATGTGAATTATCATATTTGTTGTTTTAAACCCCTTTTGCTATCATGTATATTGTAAATCCAATGTTATGTGATGATGATATCTTATATGTTGTAAATCATGCTATGATGATGTTATGTATGTTGGAAGTTTCTATGCTAAGTTGTGATGAATCACACATGTTAAAAAGGCCATGATGTTACCATCTATGCTAGTTAGTTCATATTAATTAAATCATCATGTTTGGGTTATGTTGATCTATATGACAAGTCACATATGCAAGTTAGATTGATTAGAAAAGTTACGAACATATACCAAGACATCTATTATGACATCTAGAATTATGCTATGACATATGTGATATCCTATGCTAGTTCACACCATCATTATGTTGCCTAAAAACCCCATATGCAAGTTTATGTATAGATTTGGGCTATGATCATATCATGTAAATTGAGACATTTAACAAGTTGACACCTTTTGATCCTTAACATGTGTAGTTTATGAAAGTTTCACCCCTATTATGATTAAATTTATTTTAATTGTCTATATGTTATGATAATTTATCTTTGTGCTAGGTGTTAGACTATACAAGTGTAGCCTATATTATGCGTTGAATAAGCGAACGTATAAACGTGGGGTAGGGGTAATATTAAGGATTTAATATTAAAAAGTTGGGGTGCAATTAATATGATTTTTCATGCCATAAGTGGATGGCCATAATTGAGTCAATTATGGACATCATTAAAAGTTGACTTAATCAATAATTTGAATAGGGAATTATTAAAACTGGGGTAAAAGATTTTAAGTGTTAATCAATGCTTAGGACACGAGGTTGGACTCGTTTGTGACGTAAACCTGCCCGGACCCGCCCGGCAAATCCAGTGGTCACAAATGTCAGCCCAATGTGAGAGGTCCTAGGCCTAAACTAAAGCATAACGGTTGTAAAGACACGAGGTTAGACTCTTTTATGGTGTAAGACGGCCCGGACCCGCCCGGCAAATCCAGCTGCCATAAATGCCAGTTTAATGTGAGAGGTCTTTATGAGGTTATGGCCTGAATGAATTAAGAAATACTTAACCAGATAAACATGTAAGGTGGGACATGGGGGTTAAGTAGGTGCCTTGGGTGGCATGAGGAATCTAAGGGGTGCCCTTAGTGGCATGTGAAATACGATTAGTAAGACTTAACCAAACACACATGTAAATGAACATGACTAAGAGGGTTAAGTGGGATATACTAGTGACAAGCTTAGGTGGGTAGCTTGTGGGGGCCCATTTCGACCGGTATCCCAAACGTATCTTTGTGGGCTCGACCCAAGTCAAGGATGGGACACGCATGCTGGGTTCGACTGTAAGAGGCCAAAACGGGGAGCGGTGGCAAAGCAAGTCCAACGGGTTTCGTATGCGTGTGTGGACCCGGGCTGGTAGGTAAGACGTTGTTGCATCGTGTAGGTATAAGCCGTGCATTCTCAAGTTGTATCGGGTTGCCACTTTAGGGGAGTGATACACCCCACTATGGGGCCAGCACGGGTATCTACGAGTAGGGAGCCGATCGAAAGTGGGTAGTGGGGTACACCTAGTGGAGATAGGGGCAGACGGCACCTATGTAGTCAGCTAGGGGTATGTAAGGCTATTTATAAAGTTTCTGTGTGAAGCAAGTGGGATCAAACAATAGGGTGACTGGTGTGGTGCAGTGTAGTAGTGTGCGGTGCAGTGTAGTAATCATTCGTTAGTAATTAGGTGTGCCTTTACCGTTATCTTTAACGTTATCTTAAACGCTATCTTTATCTTCCTAAGAGTTCATAGACATTTACTTGTCTTCCAGCTTATGCCTTAGTCTAGTTATTTTGATAATAGTATTGTTAGAATTATCATACTCGCCAGACTTTATGTCTGACCCCCTCTATTTCTATCCTTTTTCCCCCTCCAGGTCCTCAGGTTGGGCCCAGCTCTAGTGAAGTTTGATTGAATTGCTTCATCTCTCTTTGGAAAGCTTGGACCGTTGAAGTAAAGTCCATCTTGTTATCTTTTTAATGGCTATTTATGTAATGGGATTATGTATTTTGTTTTTATGAAGATGGATATTGTACTTGATTATGATCTATGGTTTTATGATGTAACAAAGATGTTTAATTTCTACTGCAATAAAATGAAGCTTTAGATTTCCAAGTACTATTTATTATCTGTCTTGTTGTAATTTTTCTGTTCTATATTCACTTATAACCTCCATGGAAGTTAATGCATTCCCTTTGTGAGTGACATTAATGGACGTGGGGTGTTACAACTGCGGCGTTGAAGCATTTAAAGAACTTGCGTAGAGTCTCGCCAGATTTCTGCTTGATGCCATTGAGAGTCATAACGCTTTTCAGATGGGAGATGTTGATTCTAAACTATTCCAAAAATCGGGAAACCAAAGCATTCCAAGAAGTAACAGAGTCCGGCTCCAGCTGCCTGTACCACGTTGCAGCTATGTCTGTTAATAAATGGGAGAAGCACTTCCCATAACATTTTCTAAAGTAGATGGGACTTCCATGTGACAAACGTATCCCATGAGGTGAGCGGTCGGATCTCTGCGAACGTCATAGAGTTCCAAGACCGGTATCTTGAAATCCGTGGGTTACGAGTATATCCATGAAGAGCAGACTGCGAGTTATATAATCCAAGTCTGAAGAGGAGGCACTACCTCGAGTGAATCGACGGATGACTTCCGCGATCTGAGATCCATTACCAAAAGTAAGCAACTGATTGAGATTATCCAAAGCAACATTTGTGCTCCCAGTGTTCAAGTCCATATTAGGAATCAATCTATTGAGAAGAATATCCGGCTGAATTCCAACCTGAGGAGCCACTTCGGGCATAAATCTGACTCTCGGAACTGTGGGAGCGCTTCCATCTAAAGTTGCGCATACTGGCGTTTGAGAAACATTTCCAACAGTAGAGCCCGCAACTTGTCCGACCAAAGCGTCCTAGGCTGGAGCGACATCAGGATTAGGGGTGCCCTCGAGTGTAGCGGGACTGACACCGTTCCGAGGAGGGGCATCGGCCTACTGATCAGTTTTCGGGGTTTCCCCCAAGTCCCAAGTCGTAGGTGGAGTAACACTCGTACTTGTTCCGATGATGTCTACGTGGGCAATCTGCCACGAAGCAGCGCTTCTTGTCCTGTCTTTGATACGGGCGAGGTTGGTATTGAAAGCATCTTCTTGTCGCTTAAGTCGAGCGTTCAAATCTATAGCAAGATTCTTAATCATTCCATCAATGTGTTCTCGGGTGACGTAGTTCGATGTTGGTGCAAAGGAGAGATCTTGACTTCCTCCCCCTTCGGCATCTTGAGCTTCGGTTATAGCGTTGAGCTTTTTGCACTTACCCATGTCGAGAAGCGAGTAACTGACTTGAAGTCGAAAGCTGAAACTAAAGTCGAAATCCAAGAACTTAATCCAAAGTAGAGGTCAAATCTGTGCGCCCCCTTCTTGGCGCACCATAGTGTTGATGCGGGGAATTGTCCTCGATTCAGCGCACGCCAACCCTCAAATGTGTGTGTATATGAACACAGTAATCCAAATGTAAAGTAAAGTAGATGTGGGAAGACACAGCTTTTTATAATGATTCGGCACTAACGCCTACATCCACTTTATAGAATCATTCATCATATATTAGTTGATAATAATTGTTGTAAAATTTCGGACAATATTCATGTATAAAGCATTACAATAGAACAACAAAATATTTGTTAGTTCCAAACTTTGACCAAAACACCCTTTGTCTTCTTCGTTGAGTGGAAAAAGTGTTAACTTAGTCAAATGTGTCAAAAGGTAGCTTCAATGTTCAAGAAATCCAAAAATGTCCAAAATAGTCCAAAAACAGTGTAATTATGCTTGTAGATGAACAAAATATGATGGAAACATTTGTGCAACATTTTAATGGTCCATGCCATGTCCAATGACCATGGAGAAGAAGGTGGCAGCCATTAATGGTGCTTTTGGAGCTATATAAGTCCGAAAATTCAGAGAAAAGAAGGTCCCAATGAAGGCCAAGCCTTGGTGTGTTAATAGGTGAGGTTAGATAGTAGAGTAGGTGAAAATGGGGTCCATTAACAGAAAATCGCATCACACAAAGGCCATATCCAAAAAATGTCATCACAGGACTGGGCAAGGTGAAAAATCGCATCCGGGCTTCATCGGAGTGAAAATATCGCATCTCGAATGTAACGCCCTACCTTAATACTCGCGTTAGCCAAGGCCATTGCAAGAAATGGTGTCAACAAACCCAAAGAATAAGGCTGTTGAGGAGCGACCATTTGTATATTAGCTTTGAACAAGTGTTAAACATATCGGATAATATGGTCTTACCTTTTCAAATTCTCATAAAGAAATCCGACATATCTAATTAAAGTTCAAAACTACTACACAATGGCTATATATAATTCGGAAACAATATAAAATACATATCAATAAAAATTAGAGTCAAACATAGATATTCACATCACTAAGGCGGAAATAGATATGAGTAAGAACATCTTGGTGTATACATAGAAGTAGTGGCCAAACAAGACCCACTATACTACAAAAGAGTATATAATAATACATGCCAAAAGTGTGTGAATACATAAGAGTCACTGTCTCATATACATATAAACATAAACTATAACACTAGAGTACTAAGCCAAAATAAAGAACAGGATCCTGCTAGAAGTCATGTGGAAGCACCTGCAACACTCGGTCTAACCCGAGTATTATTTATAGGAAAATAAACAATAAATGAATCAGTCTAGCTGTTCTTATCATAATAAACTGAGATAGAAATAGAGACATAAACCAGAAATGGCACACATGTAATACATAATAATGTACATAGGAAATGTGAAGACTCGAAATCATGTTCATGAAATGTCTTAAACGAATTTCAATGCTAAAAGGGGAATATCTCATTCCACGGTATATAGTTGCTCACGTAAAAATGTTAACACGTACCCAATAAGATAAAAGATTGGATAACACAATTCGAGATTATCCGAAGATCGGGGAATACACAATTCCACCTCGAATATACAATTCCACTAAGTGAACCGAAGTTCAACAACTAATCCAAAGACGCTCAGGATGAAGTGAAGTTCTTCATGATGATCAGAAGAACATCCAAGTGACCCGAAGGTCGGATTGATCCGAAGATCAAATATAGTGTAACTATGCCAAGCTAGTAAATATAAGAGTCGAGCTACATGTCCCATAACCACTTGCTCTGCTCGAATATTTACAAACAAGTTGTATATTCCACTAGAAATATGAGGCGATCATTGCCACAGTGATCAATCGAACGAGTCCAAGAATTAACCGTTAAAGTAAACACATGGGGTCATAGTCCTTGTTTTTACTAAGGCGTTTAATTAGATTCCTCATATGAAAGAGAAAAAGGTTTGTGAAATCATATACTAGTAGATAGTAAAACAATTTGGAAAATATCTTCATATAATGAAGTGGAGTTGGAAAACGTTTAGTAAAAGATTTGTATCTACTAATAATTAAAAACCCCTTTTTATATCATTTCGAAGTGGCAAATTTCGTGTGATATTGATCGAATTAACGACCAAACGAAGAATTCACCTTTTAATAACGTAGACGCAACCCCACGTCTATCAATTATAAAATTCGTTCAACATGAGTGAATCGAAAGTTCATGGAATCGAGATGCAGAAATCTGTGAACCAGAGAAACGGGAAAGTCACAAACGAAGTCGAAATGGGCCAAAACTCGGCCGGGAATGTGCTCAAATGGCCCTAAAGTGTTGACCATGGTCTCCACTGGTCAACAGTAGAAAAACAGGATTCAGACATCTGAATTAAAAATTCAGACGTCTGAATTTGCATTTTCCTGAACCAGCAATGTTTATTTCATTTTGGCCCCCTTTCAAACGTCTGAAATGTTTGGATAAGATGTCTGAATTACAATTCAGACGTATGAAAATAAAATTCTGAATTCTGAATTGCTCTGCTTGTTCCCAAAATTATTTGAAGTAGGTCAGACGTCTGAATCCTGAACCAGAGCACAATTAGCCTTGAAAACATGTTTAAAATGATATCGATGAATTCCCCAAGGCCTTTGATGTTATATACATGTATATGAGGCTCCAAAGACTTGCCGAAACAACCTATAACACCCAAATATACATGCACAAACATTCATACAAGAGATTATCAATGGCTTTGATTATAAATTACAAAACGGGCAAATTTTCTAACCAAAGCAATCAAATACGATTAAAGCGACTTGTGAAGGCTTAAAACTATGCCGGGGCGGCAACAGAGCTTCACAATACCGCCAAAACAACACGCAATATATGAATGGATCATGTGAGCACTCCAAATCATAATTTTCCAACTCAATGAAACATGAATACATGAGATTGACTAAGTTACACTAGCCTAACCAATTCGCTAGCATATGCAAACTCAATGAACACTAAATTACACTTTTACAAGCCAATGGCTTGAGGCATAGACGTGAGTTCAAAAAGAACTCATCTTCGATTATAGGCGGGTGAATCAGATATTCTTTAGGAACTACTTATCTTCAATCCATCTCAAGGATCCTCAAACCTTAACATGCAAGGATTCTAGGTGTTAGAATCATAGATAAAAACTCTCATGATATAGAGAGATGGAGATACATGTCAAATTGAAGAGCAATGAAGACAGAGAAGGAGAAGAGGAAGCTTACCCAATCCTTTACTCTTGAACTCCTTAAGAACTGAGTTCCTAATGACTACCTAGGGCTTGGGTTTTTAA
Organism: Allium sativum; assembly: GCA_030737875.1. Taxonomy (NCBI): domain Eukaryota; kingdom Viridiplantae; phylum Streptophyta; class Magnoliopsida; order Asparagales; family Amaryllidaceae; genus Allium; species Allium sativum. Next base: position 20,237 of record JASFAX010004960.1, on the reverse strand, counting down.
TTTCCTTCTCTTTTTGCTTAATGATTAGGAATTTGTGAATGAGGTGAAGTGAGGAAGAGGGTTGGGAAAGTGGTTAAGTAGGGGGGTGCCTATTTATGTTTTAGTGGGCTAGTCTTGGCTAAACCAAGCCCTACTCAATAGTCCCAAAATTCACTTACTCCAAACATATCAAAGTTTATAGTCAAAAAGGTGTAAACGATGATCCAGACTCAATGGAATTAGTGGTTTCGAGTTCAAATTCATCTGTATACAAAATGTGACTTTTAAGACACACTTAACGATTATCGAAATTATATTTAAATATATTATCATTAAATATGCAGGTTGTTACAGACTTCCCCTTAAAGAAATTGTGTCCTCGCAATTACTTAAGGAAAAACTCAATTAGTAACAACCAAGCATACAAATCCTTAAAGGGTACTTGTAACCCAAAAGAGGAAACTCGCAAAGGTCCAGAATGCAATATTGAGCCCTTGATTCCTCAGAAGAACACATAGGCAACTATTCAAAATCCAGGGATCGCATAAAGAGAAGAAGGAGCCCTATCACAATATGGTTGCAATCTCTAGATAGCTTGAACAACTCTGGTTTTGAGCATACAACTCAGGTGAGCACACAACTCAGTAGCGAGCATGCATCTCAGGTGAGCGCACATCTCTATAGTGAGCACACAGCTCTGGTGAGCACATAGCTCGATGGTGAGAACACAGCTCAACAGATGGTCTTAAGACCAAAAACTCGACAAATGATCAAACAATCAAAACCCTAAAGTGATAATCAATTATCAACAAGGAAAGCGTAATTCACATTAAGTTAATAAATAGGCGAGTTTAGCCAAATGTTCCATAACCACTGACTTAACTCAAGTATTTACGAACGAACTGCAAATTCCACTGATTCGTAATCCTTGGAGAGGTCTTCATATACGAACCATGCAAGGAATCACAAATAAGCACAGAATGTCTATAAAACTTAGTAATTTCATTATGGATAAAATGAAAATTACCTGGACCGGCAGAAGTGTTGCTAGGGGCTTACACAAGACCTAGTTATCCCTTTGGAGTGCAAGGAACAAAGATGCTATATGACCCGGAGCCTTGCAAATGCGACAAGTGTGGGGGCGGAGGACACTTATTAGCATAATGGTCTTTTTATCCACAATTATAACAATTCCCACGAATAGAGTTTGAAGTTCTAGATCCGGAGGCCTCTTGCTTTCCTTTCTTGTCAGGATAAGATTTAGACTTGCCTCCAAAAATTCTTTTCTTGGAGTTCTCAACTTCGACATCATTATCCTTATCGGCTTCTTCAAGACTAAGCGCGATATCCACCAGCGCATCAAAAGGCGCGGCCAATTTAAGTAGCAAAGATTTCTTAAGAATTGTTGATCCCACAAACCAATTTTCGATTCTTCTTCTTTGCGGTGTTAATATACTCAAGCCCATACTTGGAGAGAGAGTCAAAAGATGCGGTGTACTCGGCCACAGAAGAGCTACCTTGCATATGGTCCATAAAACGACGGGATAATCCCACTTTCTCACTTTCAAGTACGAACTTTGACTCAAACTTTTCCTGGAATTTCTCCTAAGTTAGGTCCTTCTCTGGGATTTCAGAGATTAAGAGCTCATACAAATCAAGTGCTCTGCTTTCAAGCATACTAGCAGCTAATTGAACTCGATGCAAGTCCTCAAGATTCATGCGAGAAAATATGCGTTCGTATGATTTGACCCAAGCTTGGAAATCCATAACACTTTCAGTGCCTTTAAAAACTTTTCCACCAAGCTTGGTGTAGTCGTTGCATAAGATAGCAAACCCAAATTTGGGATGAGTAGGCGCAGAAGTGGTTCCTGCCACTTGGGCATTTGTCACAAGATCAATATGTTGCTGAGTTGTCGTATATACTCCCGCGTCAGGAGTGGCAGCAGGTTGGGCGGTGTTCGCGCAGGCACGCGTAGACATTTTTCTTTAAGAAACGAAAGAAGAAAAATGTTAAACTGAAAAAGATTTCGAATCAATGAACAAGGAGTCATAATTTAAGATAGGATATGACGGGTCCTAAGACTCGATCTAAATCCTAAATAGATTTCCTAAGAGAGACTTAGGACAATGACTCTCGCCATATATTGTTCCGAACTTAGCTCTGATACCAAGTGTAACGCCCCACCTCAATACTCACGTTAGCCAAGACCATTACAAGCAATGGTGTCAACTTACCTGAAGAATAAGCTATCTGTTGAGGAGCGAGCATTTGTATGTTAGCTTTGAACAAGTGTTAAACATATCGGATAATATGGTCTTACTTTTTCAAATTCTCATGAAGAAATCCGACATATCTAATTCAAGTTCAAATCTACTACACAATGGCTATATATAATTCGAAAACAATATAAAATACATAAAAATAAAAATCAGAGTCAGACATAGATATTCACATCACTATTGCGGAAATAGATATAAATAAGAACACCTTGGTGTATACATAGAAGTAGTGGCCAAACAAGGCCCACTATACTACAAAAGAGTGTATAATAATACATGCCAAAAGAGTGTGAATACATAAAAGTCACAGTCTAATATACATATAAACATAAACTATAACACTAGTGTACTAAGCCAAAATAATGAACATGATCCTGCTAGAAGTCATGTGGAAGCACCTGCAACACTCGGTCTGACCCAATTATTATTTATAGGACAATAAACAATAAACGGATCAGTCTAGGTGTTCTTATCATAATAAACTGAGATAGAAATAGAGACATAAACAAGAAATGACACACATGTAATACATAATAATACACGTAGGAAATGTAAAGACTCGAAATCATGTTCATGAAATGTCTCAAAGGAATCTCAGTGGTAAAAGGGGAATATCTCATTCCACAGTATATAGTTGCTCATGTAAAAGTTAACACGTACCCAATACAACACAAGATTGGATAACACAATTCGAGATGATCCGAAGATCGGGGAATACACAATTCCACCTGGAACACACAATTCCACTAAGTGAACCGAAGTTCAACAACTAATCCAAAGACACTCAAGATGAAACGAAGTTCTTCATGATGATCAGAAGATCATCTAAGTGACATGAAGGTCGAATTGATCTGAAGATCAAATATAGTGTAACAACGCCAAGCTAGTAAATATAAGAGTCGATCTACATGTCCCATAACCACTTGCTTTACTCGAATATTTACAAACAAGTTGTATATTCCACTAGAAATACGATACGATCATTGCCACGGTGTTCAATCGAACGAGTCCAAGAATTAACCGTCAAAGTAGACACATGGGGTCATAGTCCTTGTTTTTACTAAGGCTTTAATTAGATTCCTCATACGAATGAAAAAAAGGTTTATGAAATCATATACTAGTAAATAGTAAAACAATTTGGAAAATATCTTCATATAATGAAGTGGAGTTGAAAATAGTTTAGTAAAAGATTATGTATCTACTAATAATTAAAAACCCTTTTATATATCATTTTGAAGTGGCAAATCTCGTGTGAATTGACCGAATTAACGATCAAACGATGAATTCATGTTTTAATAACGTAGATGAAACCCTACTTCTATCGATTATAAAATTCGTTCACCACGAATGAATCGAAAGTTGATGGAATTGAGATGCAAAAATCTGCGAACCAGAGAAACTGCAAAGTCGTAAACGAAGTCGAAATGGGTCGAAACTCGGTCGGGAATGAGCTCAAATGGACCTAAACTGTTGACCATGGTGTCCACTGGTCAATAGCAGAAAAACAGGATTTAGACATCTGAATTAAAAATTCAGACGTTTGAATTTGCATTTTCCTGAACCAGCAAGGTTTTAGTTCATTTTCGCCCCCTTTTAGACGTCTGAATTTGCATTTTCCTAAACCAGCAAGGTTTTAGTTCATTTTGGCCCCCTTTCAAATGTCTGAAATGTTTGGGTCAGACGTCTGAATTACAATTCAGACGTCTAAAAATAAAATTCTGACTTCTGAATTGCTCTGCTTGTTCCCATAATTATTTGAAGTAGGTCAGATGTATGACCTATAATATTCAGACGTATGAATCCTGAACCAGAGCACAATTAGCCTTGAGAACATGTTCAAAACGACATCGATGAATGCCGGAAGGCCAATGATGTTATATACATGTATATGAGGCTCCAAAAACTTGCCGAAACAACCTATAACACCCAAATATACATGCACAAACATTCATACAAGAGATTATCAATGGCTTTGATTATAAATTCCAAAACGGGCAAATTTTCTAACCAGAGCAATCAAATACGATTCAAGCAACTTGTGAAGGCTTAGAACTATGCCGAGGCGGCAATGGAGCTTCACAATACAGCCAAAACAACACGTAACATATGAATGGATCATATGAGCACTCCAAACCATAATTTTCCAACTCAATGAAACATGAATACATGAGATCGACTAAGTTACACTAGCCTAACTAATTCACTAGCATATGCAAACTCAATGAATGCTAAATTACACTTTTACAAGCCAATGGCTTGAGGCATAGATGTGAGTTCAAAAAGAACTCACCTTTGATTGTAGGCGGGTGAATCGGTATACTTTAGAGCTAATTATCTTCAATACATCTCAAGGATCCTCCGACCTTAACATGCAAGGATTCTAGGTGTTAGAATCATAGATAAAAACTCTCATGATATAGAGAGATGGAGATACATGTCAAATTGAAGAGAAATCAAGATAGAGAAGGAGCAGAGGAAGCTTACCTAACCCTTTACTCTTGATCTCCTTAAGAATTAAGTTCCTAATGACAATCTAGGGCTAGATTTTTTAATTTCCTTTTCTTTTTGCTTATAAATTAGGAATTTGTGAATGAGGAGAAGTGAGGAAGCGAGGTTGGGGAAGTGGTTAAGTAGGGGGATGCCTACTTATGTTTTATTGGGCTAGTCTTAGCTAAACTAAGCCCTACTCAAGAGCCCCAAAATTCACTTAATCCAAACATACCGAAGTTTATAGTCAAAAAGGTTGTAAACGATGATCCAGACTCCATGGAAGTGGTTTCGAATCCAAATTCATTCATACAAAAAATGTGACTTTTAGGACACACATTCGATTAACGATTATCAACAATATATTTAAATAAAATATTTAAATATATTATCATTAAATATGCGGGTTGTTACATTGAAGATTGCCAGATCGCATCCCATTTTTGGGTGATCACTATGTGCGGATCGGCTGAAAAATGGTGATCAACCAGTGTTTCTGAGTTTGCCACGTGATCTGGCAATTTGCCTAGGCTGCCTCGCACCTAGGTTTGTGCATTAGAAATCGCAGCCTTTGCATCATGACTATCGCATCGCATCGGTGCGATCCACTTTTTTTGCATCCAAAGAATGCGCAGAAATCACGCCGAATCACCAGGCGCGCCTCGAGAAAAACATGCATCCCTATGATGCAATCAAGGCTTTCACCGCATCCCAGAAGTTACTCGATCACGATTAGAATTTGCCATGCCATAAATCTCGCATCATCAGATACAATGCGATTCTCTCTTTTGGTGTGATCATCATGATGCAACAAGGGTATTTTCGCATCCCACTCTAGTGCGATGGACTTTGCCAAATTTGAAAATCAAGGCGTGCGCACGTGAAAAAGCTTGATTGGGATGAGGCGATCACCTGATTTTGAGTGCCAGAAACTGATGATCGACAATTTTTTCCAACTTGATCACCGCGCGTTGCGCACGCGTTTTTGAGTGATCGATCATGGTTTTAGACTGTTTTCTTCGTGCCAAACAAACTTATGCTAGATTTTCCAGATTGATCGACCAAGCTAAAATTTGATCGCACCGCTCAATTGTTTTTGAGCATGTGACACTGTTCCTTGGCAAATGCTGATTTTACCAAATTTGATCGCACCGCGAGTCGCCCAAGCCGTTTTTCATGATTCTGCCATGCAGATCAGCTGTTTTGGACGTGCGAAACACTATTTTGCCGAAATCCATATATTTTTGTGCGATGATTTCTTCCACGTGATCGGACTGATGCGCTCAACCATTTTGAGATGATCGGACAGTGTTGATCACGTATTTTTAGTGCGCCATATTTTCCGAGCCAATTGGCGATGATTTCGCGAATCGACGTGATTTCCAAAAAAATTCAAATATGTCGCAACTTGGATTGAATTGCTTTGTGTTCCCCAGCGATATTCTTAACATGTGACATCTTAAACTAAAAAGCATGTCAACAAATAGTCAATTTAAATTTGACAATTTAATATTATTTACATAGCCTAAAAAATTGGTTTTTTATAAACAATCTCGGATTTTGATGAAACCACTTTTATCGGATCTAGAACGTCAAAATATGGTAAGATTTCGCGCCAATCGAAGTTAGTATGTGACTGAGTGAAATTTAAATCTAAACTGATCGGAAGTCTTGACTCGAACTAGCACATTTTGAACAAACAGACTAGAAATTCAATGAGCCAGTTCCGTTGGAACCTATCTGAAACAATAGCAGGGTTTCAAATTTCATACAAATCGGAATCAGTATGCGATCGTACGAGTGGATAACGCGTAGATAGACTACATGTGACATAAGCTACGTGTTCACACCTAACTAGTTATCTTGAGTTTCTGTTTGTTTTGAGTTCTCATGCAATGAAGCTATCATGGTGTGCTTTCACCCTTCCATCCTACACTGACACCTCAGTGATCCAAGGAAACTTCATTTGTCTATGAATACAAGGCCTCCTCTTCTACTTTCACTTTGTTTTTCACTCTCCTTTCTTCCAACCTCCCTCCTCTTGTTCCAACCCAAGCTCCCCCATAGCCCACAACATGCCACCAGCTACTTCGTCCCCTCTTATTGTTGTCCACGTCAGCACCCCCACTCCCCTTCCTTTCTGTTAACCCCACCAGCCCTAAGCACCCCTAAACACTATAAAACACACTAACGGTCCCTACTTTAGCTTCCTTTACCCCACACCAGCCCTACTCCAGCCTTGGTGGACATATCCAGCACCCCTCCTGCCCCCACCATCCCAGGCCTTGAGCTCCACCTCAAACTCGAGCCCATTTATCTTAAAACCACTCCCCGTTTTCTCCTAAAACCAAAAATAGGTCAACTTATTTGTCGGTCAATTTCATAAACCCTGTAGCATTGACCCTCTACCATACTAATTTCCAGAAAAATCCGGTGATGCTGAAAGGCTTCCAGATTGGTCCTGAATCATTAGGATATACTACAACCAAAGTTAGGTGAGATGGAATACTAGTTGAGAACATTTAAACTGAAAATGGGGTAGTTAAATATTGATTGTGTTTGTGAAATCGGTTGAGTTATATAATGATATTTGGTTGATAATACGAGTTCATGATATGGTTTGACAATGTATGGTATGAAAAAGATTTGATTTTTTTAGTGAAGTTTATATAGTCACTTAAGTATATGACACTTGGAAGCGATCGTGTTGACATTGATATTGATATGAATCTTAAGTAGTCATTGAAATGGAAATTAACTTGATATTGGTTGTTGGATATAGGAAGGAACCTCATTTGGTATTGAATTCTTATGTTGATTGATGTTCATGTATTGCGGTTAATCTGTTGGTTGACAAAATCAATTTTAATGAATATTTTATTAATATAATAGTGGGCGAAAAATAAAATTCTGAATTTAATATCCGATTTTTCGTGGTCATAAAGTTTAAATCACTACCATGAACATTTGCAAAAGAAAGAAATGGTTTCAAAGAAATTAAAAGCAGGATATAGCCTGACGAAGTTTTAAATTTAAAGTAAACCGAAATGAATAGTAACACAAAAAGTGAAGTTCTGTTAGGGTATCTAGAAAAGACTTTAACAATACTTTCTTTACAAAACTATCTTGTTTATTTTTATAATGGGCATTAGGAAAATTTATGCCCAAACAGACAAGTTTTGAAAAATAATATTGTTTTAATAATAAAATAATATTATAATATCAATTTAGTGGAATATTTGAGTTTTAAGTTGAAAATGTAAAATATAGTTTCCTACAAATATCATATGGTTATCAAATATTAAATAAACTATTTTGAAAGCAACTCGATTTAATTTTTAATATAAATCAAAGTATGGTTTGAGAAGAACTCGTCGCGCAACGGTAGTTTGCGAACTTCGACTTATAACTTCAAACTCATATACGGGGAGATCCGAAAGTCAGACTTTCCTGGATCAAGAAACATTTCGTTCAAACCGAAAAGAGCTTTCAAACGATGTGTGAAGATTTAAAATCCAATGGTTAGATTTGGAGATAAGTCTAAATCAAATTTTAATAAAAACAACGCTAGTGCCGTTAGTGACCTGAAAATGGATTTTTATGAAATGAATTGTTTTTAAATAATTAAAAATATGGGAAATTATGATAAATTATAGTAAATGATTTGAAACTGAATTGATGGAATATACCAAGTTTGAAAAGAGATAAAGCTACTTTGTGAAAACTAGTTAATTTTGGGAATTGGATTTTGAAATTATTTATAAAAGATGTTTTATAAACAAAGAGAATCTTGACGGCTTAAATCCCAATGTTTGAATTATTTAGAAAGCAACAAAGCTATAATTTGAAAGTACTTGTGATTATTATTGCGAAACGATTTATCACTTCGGGATAGAAATGATTTGTTATGTTACCAATGATTCAGGTAACCCGTGACTAAAAACCTGGGCGATGGGTATGGTTCTCTCTGGATATAGAGGGACATACCATATGATCTACTCTTGATAACTTAGGGATATACTTGATTATTTACGAAATGAGAAGGTTGAGACCCATTTGCCTTATTATTGGGATAAACCTCCCAATTTGTTGCATATGTTTTGATATGCTTGTATAATAGATATTTGAGATTTTCATATGTGATTTGTTTCGAAATCCCGAAGTGAAGTATGATTTGATATGAAAGAAATATGTAGTGTTTAAATGATTTGAAATGAAATGGGGATTTTAAGTCTGAAGAGATTATTTTCAAAGAATGAATTTTGAATATAAATGAAGTTGATAAGATTTGATAAATCTAAATAAGACGATAAAACTATTTTTGTTTTGAGTTTTATAACTGGTATTCATAAGGGAAAACTCGTCCCGTGTTATACGGCGTGGTACTATGATTTACCTTACATATGAATGAATTAAAACTGTTTTAGTTCTAAAACCAGTTCCATGACTAATCCGGAGTTTATTGTTTTCCACTTAAACTCTACGCACCCATATTTTCCACACGAACACTTTAGTAGTTTTGGTTTTGTAGATATTTTATAGAGCAGGTCTTGAACTGAAGCTAGAGTTGTGTCTAGAGCATTATAAGTCTTCCGCTAAGAATTTATGTATTTCCGATGTGTAATGTATTTATTATTATACTCTGATTATTGATGTACTATGATATATATTCTTGCACTCTGATGTAATATCAGATGATATTAATGAAAAGTCTTTTTTGTTATCTAATGTGTTGCATGCCCAAAGTTAATGTTTCAAGGATTTTTCCATTTGGATCGGACTTGTGTGATTTATAGTCGATTCGAAAGGTAGGAATTTTCGGGCCTTCACATTATACTTAAAAAAATAGTTAGTGAAATTACAAAAATTAAAAATATCATAACATAAGGAAATCTTCATTTTATATTTGAACCAAGCTTGGTATGGGCAAAGTTCATGATCCTGACTCATCTATATTTCAGAAATTTTATGGAACCTATTTTGACTTCTAGTAACTAATTACATGCAGCATTTTTGGAATTTATCAAATTTGTGGCAATTTTTATTTCAGTGATTTATTTTAGAGGTTTTCACCCTAAAAATATATATTTCATTCCCTGTATGAAATAATCACATTACACCTTAGGAGGACAATATGGATTATAATTAAAAAGTGGATGGTGGGATTATGTACATATATACATACATACATATATATTCCTAATAAGAAACTTCTATACAACCATCTTTTCTACATCTATTTCATTATATAGCTATGTACTTCTGTTGGTGTTGTTTGCATTTTTCTCCTAAGTAAATCACCTTGTATCATAGCATAATAAGAAATTATACTCAAGGAATGGCAATGGCAATGGGACAAGTCTAGGGTCAAAAGCCGATTGACCCACCCGTATTTTGACCCATGTAGACTGCCCCGTTGGGTCTTCGGGGCAAGTAGACCAGCGACCCATGTTTGGAGGTCTGGGCCTAGAGTCGGGTCTTGGGCACGACTCATCCGCTCCAACCCGACCCGCATTATTGAAACTTCACTAAAACACTTTATAACTATAAATATTTCTAGTTAATTTTCTTAGGTATACATGGTTATAACTTGAGTATTATATTCTTTTAATCAACAAGCTATAAATTTTTCATAGTATTAAGTTGCATTAATGATAATCGTATAATAACAAATGCATACATTTTGAACGATTATCTTACAAATCATTTTACTAAATTATCTCATCATCCTAAATCATTGTTATTTGTATATAATTTATCATTTAGTGATAAAAAATGCAAGTATATAAATTTCTGTACAATAGTACACATTTTCATCGAGTCGTGGGCGGGTCGGGTCTACCCCAACCCGTATGGGTTTCGGGTATTGGGTAAAATTACAGATCCCGACCTAGTCTATGGGGTGGGGTTTAAAAATCCCAAGGTAGGTCTAAGGCATGAGAAACCCGCCCCAACCTACCCCATTGTCATTCCTAGTTACAATATACAATGCCAATAGGAAGGATCCTACAGGACCAAAATAATCATATAATGCATGATGGTAATGATAACGTAAAAAATAATGAACAAAAAGATAAAAAGGAACGAAACACTAATGGATGTTAAAGCAAAATATTCAAAGGAACACAAGTAAATATGGTTATTTATCAAAGCTATCCTAAATTGGATATATAACCTTTGTATATTGTAAATTAGTAGACAAATAAAAATCTTGGTAGTACAATGCCTTTTCCAAATGTCGTAGTGCTACAAATATTCAATGCTTGGGCATGCAGTAACAATGAGAAAAATATATGATAGCACTAACATATTGGACCCCAGCAAAGAAACTAATTTTCAGGATGAAGGGAAGTGAAAAGGCATCTGATCACCTAGTAACAATTACCGTGTCTCGCATGCCTATTAAAAAATATGTGCATATCGGTGGATGGCGAGAATTTACTTGTTGAGACTAATAAAAAGAAATTCAACTTGTTGACGCCAAAAAGTTGTCATCAACGGCCAAAAGTGGGATTTGAGCATGATTTATGAAGAAATATCTAAAAAAGTGTGAAAAAGCAAGAAAAAGCAAGACAACAGCATTTTTATAGTGGTTCGGCGTTAACGAGCCTACGTCCACTTTATAATCTCACAATAATATCATAAAGTTGGAGATACAATAAATGAGATCGTCAGGATCTCCATTACATAGTAGTTTTTGATGAATATAGCAGGTATTTTTGAGGTGAAAAATGGTTGGCAGCCATGATTGAGTAGTAGAAAGCATGCATGGGCCAAAGAGTTGTGCTCTAATCTGAGCTAGAGTAGAAGATCCCCTCTTTGTTGTATTGTTTGGTGTATTTATAGGCTGTAGGCTTCAATAATTGTAGGTGCTATGTGTCGGTTGATCCATGTGAATAGCAGATAATGGAGCTAAGTCTTGATTGCGTGGATAAGTTCCCTCCAATACGTGGTAGCATAAATGCAGCTAGATCTGAGTTTATATGCTTTAGAATAGGTATTTGGACCAAATAAGTAGGTTATGGAATAGATCTCATGACCAAGTCATTGTTGTAGTGTAAGCTGATCTCAAAACCATATAGCCTAGGTCTTTCAAGCTGAAATACTTCTATCCAGGAGCCCACGAGCCAAGAATGTCCGGGCTTGTCCAAGCCCATGCCCGAGCCCTGAACGAACCTATGATGGGTCCATGGGTTGACAGCCTTGCCAAAAGGCGGGTCAACACTTTGCCTCCCAAAGTACATCGTGTGGCACATAGGATGTACTTTGAATAAGCCAAACTGCATCTTTGGAATGTCATTCATCTTCGGGAAAGTAATGTTGAATTGTCATGTCTTTGGGAGTAGTCCTGAAGTTTGGATTCTTTTTTCTTTTCTTTGTGGGAACAGCATGTCATGTATCACACCGCCATCAGTGGTACCTATCGAACCAAAATTCGAGGCTGGAGTACTTGAGATGAATAGGTAATCACTTGCACCACGTCGAGTCAAGAGGTCGAATGAAATCATCATAAGTGAAGCTGGGTCATTGGCTTCTGTATATGGTTGTTCGTAAAGAGTCTTCGCCAAATGGTGTCATCTTCTTATGAAAGTCGAGGACATGGTCAAGTGTAAGGTCAAGTAATGTCGAACTCATAAGCAGTCTCACTTGAATGGGTGAGTCCAGTCATGTCGAACACATAAGTAGTCTCTCTTGAATGAGTAAGACAAATCGTGTCATGGTCCGAATGTATAGTATATATCATTTGAATCACGTGTCAAGTCAAGGACGTGTTCAAAGTCAGTCTGTAAGTTGATGCTCATTCCCACAGCGTTGGTGGGGAACAAACGAAGCCAATGCTCATGCCCCAGCGTTAGTGGGGATCGAGCTAAGTCAATCGGACGTCCAGTAATTAAGCCTTTATACTCTTCGTCATTGTTTCTGGTTAGAGTTGCAGGTTTGGTAGTCTTAGCCAACCCAAGTCGTTTACCCCCTCTCGAGTCAGTGAGAGTTAGAGTTGAACATATAAGCAGTCGAATCACACTTGTTTAGGCATTGTTCCTTCACCTTAGTCGGAAAGTGAGGATCGTCTCATCGAGCGTCAGTGAACTTGGTTACTCTTATATGAATAGTCACGAAGTCTAGCAAGTTCACCAAAATGCAAGAAAATGAACGCTGCTAGGGTGTTAGTCGAACCCCTTTGTTCATGTTTCAGCATAGTCCAAAATAGTCATCATACTCTTGTTGAATTTGCACCTCATGCTCGGTTCCATTGAGGTCGTCATTTTTTGTTGCAGTTTGAGATCACTCTTCGTACCTAGTCATTGGGGGCTTGACTGAGTAGCGGACTTTAAATCCATGTTTTCTCAGGATTCATACTTCCTCATCGTGTCGTGAGTTAGAGTTGGATGCAAAATGATTTGTTGGTACTCAGCCCATACTGGTTTCTGCTCTTCCATCCAAGCTCTAAGGATCGAAATTGGGCTGCCAGAGGTCAGACTGTAGTCACTGTGAATGCTCTCATTCTTCCCCTTCAAATTGGGAATTAGGTAGGGATCAGTCAATGGATGGTCACTCTGCACCCCTTTCGTGGTCCACATGCGGCCTGTCAGGATCAAAGTATAAGATATGTACACGCAAATAAGTAATGTCGTTTGTAAATACTTTTAATAGTTATGCCCCCTCTCCGGCCGGGGTAATGGCAAAAGACATGTGGTCAGACCACACCCATTTCAAATTTAGTCATGTATGCATTAAAAAAAGCATGGCTTTCAAAGCTTAAGTGTTTGTGTTATCCAAGTGCTCGAGTCATTGCATCTTTCATGCAGTGTACTTGCAATGTGAAACTCGTCGTTGCACTTGGGCTATAATCAGTCGCATATGGATATGTGTGTCGATTTGAGATATCACTCTCAATGCCTCCTTCCAGTCGTTGTCTTAAGTTGTGTTATCATTAGGCATCGACGTCAATCCTTCGAATGGGGCCGTTTGTTATACGCGAGTATTTCTTCGCGTCCTTGCTTTGTATCTGTACATAATCCTGCAATTTGAATAGAACAATTCGTTTAATTTGCAAGTTACTAAGTCAACTTTTATATCACAAGCAAGTCTAGCTTGAAACGAAAATGTGTTAAGTGCTAAGCTATCTAGCATAGAACTATTAAATGTCAAAGTGTTAGGTGTCGTAGTTTGGAGGTATAGTGTCTGTAGTCTCCATTTAACTTTGAAACACGGGTCGCATCCGAAGCGTTTTTGAAGGTAATTGAGAAGTCTATGCCCATGCCCCCAGCATTGGTGGGAACCGAGTTAAGTCGTTCGAACGTCCGGTCTGCAAGTCTTTTATAATCTTGTCCTCAGTCGAAGGGCGATGGAGATTGCTTGCACGTCACAACATTGTCCTTTATACTCTCTCCCAAGTCGTGAGAGTTAGAGTCATGGGTTTAGCGGTCTTAAGTCGTGGTGCACCATTCACACTAACCCAACAGATTTATACTCTCTCTCAAGTCGTGAGAGTTAGAGTTATGAACGTCATGGCTCGTCCTTTATACTCTCCCTTCGTCGGTCAGGGTTAGAGTTATGGATCGAGTGGTCTTAAATCTTGGTGCGCCCGTCACACTCGTCCTAGGATTATACTCCTATCCAAACTCTGAGGATTAGAGTTAGTCGGGCAAATAGTCGGATCACATTTGCCTTGGCATCATCCCTCTGCTCCCACGTCAAGGGCAGAGGTCGCCATCAGGGGTGGTCGGTTCACACCCCTATTGAGTTTATGCTCCTCCCGTCGGAAGCATGGGAAAGAGTTAAGGATGTTGTTGGACAGCGGTCGAGTCGTAATCATCCTTGTCTTAACATTTCTCTTTTGCCCCCACAGCGAAGGCAAAAGTTATGTCATTCATGGGATTGTACCCATCATTGTTGCACTCTTCCAGTCAGATCAAGGGATAGAGTCGTCGATCTACTGAGTGGTTATGTCACACCCGAATACATTTCTATGTCTTGACTGGCAAATCAAAGGCTAGATGCTGAGGATGTCTCATTAGTATGCCCATGCCTGATAGCTCACGTTGAACTCGTGTGCGTCTATTCCCTTGCCCCTTGCGTTGTGGGTAAAAAGTCAGCGAATGAATGGTCGAACTTCATTTATGTTAGAATGTTGGCGTTTAGGCCAATAGTAAGCAGGTGAATAGTCAAATCATGTTCGCCAAAGCTTTTCGTTCCTCCGATCAAATAATGGAAGGAGCGATTGGTACCAGACCTAGGGTACCTGCATCATTCATATATAAATTTGCACGAGTTAGTCATGTCAATAACTCAAGGAGAAGGTAAAGGAAAAATGCATGATTGGAAAGTAAGTATGTTGATGGGTCGTGCTGCCTCCTTTAGTTGGATTTATGTAACTCAATGGCATCAAGTGCAGGATCTGGTCGTATGGACGGTCGAACAACGTCCATTCTGAGTTGGATTCGGACTTTGAAATGCAAAAATCGATGCATAATTGTCTTGAGTCATGCCACACATGAGCCGAGTAGTGGATGGTCATATCAGAACCACCTTAAGCTGCATAACTTTCCTCGGACGGAGGACATGGTTTTGTAAACGAGTGATTTAGTCGGGCTCATTATGGCAATGCTCTGTAGTTCTGTATGCAGGTGGTGGAATTCTAATTAGTACTAGACTCTGGGTAACTATATCATTCACACATAAATTCATATGAGTTAGTCACATCAGTAACTCATAAAGCATGCAAAGATAAGAGATGGGTAAAAAATAATTCTGTTAATGGAATGAATATTATTCAGAATGAGAATGGTATCACATATCCTTTGCCATTCCATTCTGCTTTGTCCTATCTCTGACGACTGATGAAGTTTTAGTTGATGGAGGAAGTCTTTTCAGATCCCTGCATGGCGTCAATGCAAGAACTTTTACACCTTGATCGAGCTATTGGGATAATAAAGGCGGTTGAGCGACCTTTGTGGGTGAATAATGAGGTTATGATTCCTTTGAATCGCTTTCTTGTCCCCACGCCAAGGGCTAGGAATAAGGGTCGGGTAGTTAGATCAGAACCGCTAATGGTGGCATCTCATCTTGTTGATGCTAAGGCGGTGATCGAAAAGAGAACAATGGATCCATGCTTATAAAAATCTTTTCCTTTACATGTCAGGAAGTGGGATACGGAGGCTAGAAATATATACATGCCTCGTCCATTCGCAGTTATATCTTTGATCCCTCTTCGGGGAATGAGAGCCGATGTATAAATAATAAACCAGCCTCATGGCTTGAGTATTTCAAACTTTTAACTCGTCGATCTTCGGGCAAGACTGAAGCTGTCGATCAGGATTGAATAATCTCAGTAAACAGGGGTTATGGCTCTTGGAAGAATCCAAATCGTTGCCATCTTGCTGTTGATATTCTCGGACCATCCATCAAATCTTGGATGATAAGTCTTTATAGTTATTGTTGGCCAGAATATATGCTAAGCCGAAGGCGAGCCGTGCTCCGAGCCGAAGGCGAGCCATCAAGCGGGTCCGGGCGCAGTGCCGATGGGGGTCCGGGGCCCCACAGTCCCGGTGGCGATCGACCTAACTGGTTAGGTCGAAAATGTGGGCACCGCACGATTTTTTTGAGTTTAGAAGATGGAGCCTCATCTGAAACGATCTGAAAATTGCATTTTTTCTGAAAATGACCCTGTCTTGAGTCGATGTGCAGGGCTTTAGAAATGGCTAGTAATATGGGCCGGTATATCTGGAAAAGTTGGTTCGAAGCAGATTGATCTAGAGATCTTCAACGGAGTTGGTCGACCTGGAAAGCTTCTGACGAGTCGGTCGATCCGAAGTCGGTCGACCTGGAGAACTTCAAAGGAGTCGATCGATCTGAAGTTGGTCGACCTGGAGAGCTTCGACATCACTATGACGATGGTTGTTCGAATCGATCTCACCCAGATCCAAGATCTGCTTCGAGCCAAGCTGTATATAGGGGGCTTTCCAATATACAATTATTACTGGCTGGTCTTCTGGTCGGGTCGAACCCAGAACTGGGAAAAAAATCATTTTTTTATGCATATATTGCAACTTCTGCTTTCCAAAGCATGTGCATAAGTATTGGAAACCAAGCCTGTTGAAGATGGATGAAACTAGGATTTCGTCTTGGACTTGCTGATCCAAAAGTTGAGCAAAACCCTTAAGACGTTGAGAATTCTTTCTCAGTGAAAGCACCAAACTATTGATGCCAAAAAGTGGTCATCAACGGCCAAAAGTGGGATTTGAGCATGATTTATGAAGAAATATCTAAAAAAGTGTGAAAAAGCAAGACAACATCATTTTTATAATGGTTCAGCGTTAATGAGCCTACGTCCACTTTATAATCTCACAATAATATCATAAAGTCGGAGATACAATAAATGAGATCGTCAGGATATCCATTACATAGTAGTTTTTGATGAATATAGCAGGTATTTTTGAGGTGAAAAATGGTTGGCATCCATGATTGAGTAGTAGAAAGCATGCATGGGCCAAAGAGTTGTGCTCTAATCTGAGCTAGAGTAGAAGATCCCCTCTTTGTTGTATTGTTTGGTGTATTTATAGGCAGTAGGCTTCAATAATTGTAGGTGCCATGTGTCGTTGATTCATGTGAATAGCAGATAATGGAGCTAAGTCTTGATTACGTGGATAAGTTCCCTCCAATATGTGGCAACATAAATGCAGCTAGATCTGAGTTTATATGCTTTAGAATAGGTATTTGGACCAAATAAGTAGGCTATGAAATAGATCTCATGACCAAGTCATTGTTGTAGTGTAAGCTGATCTCAAAACCATATAGCCTACGGCTTTCAAGCTGAAATACTTCTATCGAGGAGCCCACGAGCCAAGGAGCCACTAGCCAAGAATGTCTGGGCTTGTCCAAGCCCATGCCCGAGCCCTGAACGAACCTATGATGGGTCCATGGGTTGACGGCCTTACCAAAAGGCGGGTCAACACAACTATTAACAATGGCATGCAAAATTAAAAAAAAAAGCAAGTTGCTCAAGTAGTTAATTCTGTAGTCTGGTGTAGCAATTTTGGTTTGAAACTCATAAGAGTCAACATATTTTTCTCAATGAAGAGAAAACCACTTATGTTATGGATTTCACCATAATAAAATTGCCAAGTAATATATTGAACTTATAATGTTGGTATTACGCTACTGTAAATGAATAATCTAAAGCTTTACCTTCACAATGCATAATGACAAGTAATATCCATGAGGAGCATTTAACCCAATATAAATCTGAGCCTTACCGGTGCACTATATTTTTCTCTCCAATTAGGGTAAGCAAACACATAAATATGCATATATCAAACCCATGCATAATGTTGTTAACTACATGTTTTAAAAGGTATGTAACAACCATTAGTGGTTAGTAACACATGTTCAAAATAAAAAATAAAATCTATTAATATTTTACATGTGTGTATCATCAATGAAATCGACATGTATGGAAAAAAAAATTAGAGTATATATATCCTATCCTTCAAACACAATGTATTGAACCAGCTAAATTATTCATAACTAACAAAATTGAAATAGATAAGAATAGGCATATCCTAACATAACAAAAAATATCGCAAATCCAAGATAATAAACATACCTAAAAAATGTTAAATGGTTGATTTGTACCATATTACTATTTCAATAACTGCAAAGTTATATCCATTACAGAAGATGAAGAGTAAAGAAATTCTAGATATGCTCCACAAAAATAAAAACACCTTAAAAAAACGCAACTGAATTAGAAGTTAACATACGAGCCATATTCATATTCATAATAGAGTGATAAAAATATATTAAATAATTGTGGTAAACTTAAAGAGCGAACCATCTGCGAAAGTTAATCGATTAAATTATAACCTTTTAATAAAATTTCCCTTATTGATTACTTAAATGACACGAAATATTATTAGACTCTAATATTAGTAAGTAAAGATATGATGATAAGATAAATTCAAGGAGGATGGAAATAAAGGTGTTTATCAAATCATAGTTAATTTGTCTTACTATTAACCAATATGTCTTCTTATTGTGCTTTCTTTAAAAATTATCAAGGTCTCGTTAAAGCAAACATGTTTGCATATTATTAAAAATGGTAAGCCCTACAATGCTAAAGCCACAATGTAACGACCCGCATTCTACGTATCGAAGGATCGTAAAATATTTATTTCTTTATCTTGGTAAGTCGTATGGTCGTGTACTTTTGGGGGACGACTAGTGGGGTCATTTCCCATGTTCATGATTTTTGTCAATATTTTAAATGACCATTTTGCCTCTAGTTGATCTTGTCTCGTCCATGAGTTTTGACCTGAAACCACCTCCATTAGATTCGTTTGATGGTTTATCTTTCCGTAGAGTGGTCATAATAGCCAAACGGACTTACCGTTTGGGAGACATGGCTGAGTTAAGGTTTAGAGGGTTAAAAACAACTAATTGGGCTTAACCGGGTGATTAGTAGCTAGGCCCATTGGGGAATTTCGGGATTTGGAGTATTTAAGGGCTGCTAAGGATAGGATTTCGGTTTTCCACTCATTTTCCAGCCGCCACAAACATTTTAGAAGCTCTAACAATGGCCTCCAACATCTAGAATCACCTCTAATCACTTCTTAATCAAGTTTCGGCTTAAAATACATCAAATCAAGGGAGATTAGCACCAAATCAGAGAGGGAGTTGCTGAAACACATTAGGATTCGATCCAAACATATAATCATTTCAGATTTGAGGTTTATTTGTGGCAAAGGTGAGTGATTAGCATTGTTTTGACACTAATTACAGTTAATTAGGGTGATTAGTGTAGATTAGCGAATTTATGCATAAATAAATTCTGGAAAAATGTTTAGAAATTCTTAAATAATATTTTATGCCTCTGTTAGAAAAATTGGCTAATTTGGTTAAGTTTTGTTAATCCTATGATTAGTTTTGCTTAAACATGCTTAAGGTAAAATATGGGGTTTTGGCTATGTTTGATCCATTTTAACCTATCAAGTTGTCATTTTGGTGTTTATGGTTGATGTTATATGTTGCTATGATAGTATGGTTTGCTTGGTGATTGATTAGAACAGTTAGATTGGTCGAAAACGCCGTCGTATGGCGTAAAACAGTCGCTGGAAAGTTGCAGAAAATGTGCAGGGTTCAAACCGGATCGGATCGGATTTTGGGCTCGGATCGGATAGGAGGATCGGGCAAGTGGACCTGATTCGGGTTGGAACTTAGCATAAGAGGCTTGGCAAGAAGGAAGGCCATTTTCATCAGAGTTGGAGTTGGGTTCGGATCGGAAGCAAGAGCATGGGGATCGGATCGGACTGAAGCTGGGAAGCAGGATCGGATCAACGTAAGAGGAGATGGAAATGAAGGAACTGGGCCAAACCATGGTGGAGAATCCGAACTGAACCGGATGGGGGAACCCGAACCGAACTGGAGGACCCGAACTGAACCGATAATGACTAAAACGCTACGTACATCCGAACCGAACCAGGCATGGAGAT
>JASFAX010004959.1:0-37755 GCA_030737875.1 Allium sativum | reverse complement strand
GTAAAGCGGCGATATTGCGAGGTTTTAGCGGGGCTTTAACTACATAGTTTAACCATAAAATATATTTCGGTATCATGTTATTGATATTTTTTTAAAATGATGTGTCTATGACAGGTATATACATGTCGTCCAGAGGTAGGAGTTCTTCCGACTCTCCTGGAGGCGACGACAGTGGTCCATCGAAATCGCCATAGCGTATCATCGTATATTTAGTACTTAGAGATGATGTGTGAGCAATAAACTTTCTTCAACATCTTAATTTTTTTGTATACGAAATATGTATTTATCTATATCATATTTAACACAGGGGGTTCGACATGCAGCCATCAAAGATGGTTCTGGATGTTTGGAGAGCGGCGTATTGGAGTAGGATGTCAGCTTGTTGGTTGAAGTGGAATAACATCCCTCTCCACATCGTCGAGTGTATTTGGAAGGATGTCCTTATAAGTACATTATTTTGTTTTCCATTTTTAATTTATTTTTGTCTTTTTTAATGTTCACCGTTTACTTTTTAATGTTTGATTGCTTGTTTATCATGAAGCACAGACTGACTTAAATATATACACATACGACTTGCAGCTGGCACGGCATTATTGGATGCAAAAGATGCAGAAGATGCGAAAGAACTACAGTGATTCCATGTCTTAGGTGAAGAAAAAAGGGCAGAAGCCAAATTGAATGTCGGCGGATGTATAGGAAGGGTGGTTGAAACACTAGGATAGTGATGAGGCCAAGGTAAGTGTACTATTTTTTCTAATATTTGATTGATACGTAAATATCAAAAAATATTTGATCGATAAATAATGTATTAAATTTAAATATACATGCAGAGTCGAAGAGAAATTCTGCAAATAGGTACAAAAGTCCCATCACTCATCGAGGTGGGTCAAAGTCTTTTCAGTAGTACCGGCAGGAGTTGGTAAACATAATAAATGTGAATTGTGAATAGTTATTGTACTATATAATTTTGAATTCACAATAACGGTGTATAATAATCATTTTTAAGAAGCTAATGCGTAGGGTCCTATGTCATATATGGATGTGCTTACCCATATGCATGTTGTAGAGCATGTAAATCCGGACGGGACAATTTCATACACATGGTACGACGAATAATCTTGCAAGAGCCATGTTAGCATATTTTAGTTTACGTAGTACTAGTAATTGTTTTAATTGTTAAATTATAATAAAGAAAGACATCATGATATTAATTTTAGCTGCATTATTATTTGTTCATACAGAAAAGTTTATGTAATAACGGAGAAAACTCGTATATGATACCGGTTAAGAGCTGTTCACGACGGATGAGAAGGATGTTATTTTTGAGGCAATTATGGATCCACCATCGCATGACATGTGATACATCTTTGGCAATCAAGTGGTAATCAATAATATATCATGATATAATAATTTAATCATCTTTTAATTTTTGGTGCATCGCTTTAGTTTTAGTCTTAAGTTTAAAGATATAGTTTGGTTATGAGCGAATAATTCAATATATGCTATTTACCCATGTTGTATGTTAAGTAGCTAATTCATTCATACAAATTAAATTTTATAACATGGATTTGAAAATTCATTGAAAAGATAGTTGTTTACAATTATATACACTATGCTAAATGTGCAACTAAATAGCACTACAAGCTAATATATAATTTGACTTGGTTGATTATAAGGATATCCGATAAAATTGGAATGATACGGAGAAGATTAGCAAGGCCCCTGCGCAAGGATGACACGCACAAATCGAGAAACATATAATTTGACTTGGTTGAAACTTCATTAATTGTAGTATATTATAAACTGTATTAAACTTCATTACTTGTAGTATATAATAAACTTTATTGAACCTCATTAGATGTAGCAAATAAATGATTGAAACATAATTATGTATGCATTACTATTGAGTCAGCAATTCAATAATAATCAGGAATATTATTTAAAACACCAAAATTAACATATTATAACGTAACTTTAATATTAAGATTTTAAACTAAATTAAATAAGTGTTGTGGGCTAGCAGATAGAGTCAAACAAGTCAGACCAAAGCTGATATCGATTTAGCAGAGATTGAAGGGTTGAGGGATAGGGTGGCACAACGGGAAGATCAGAACCATCGTCAAACCATTGAGATGACATAGTTGCTGGATCAGCGTATTGCTAAGTACATGCAGCAATATGGTGTCCAATTTCCATCTTCTGTTGGTTCTGGAGATTCTGGAGGTGATTGATCAATTTGATGGGTATGTCTTTTTATTTAGTATGATTTGGTGGATTATAGATGTGACGACCGCCCATAACTCCTGCACTAAACAAGAGGAATAATGCGCTGAAAGGTGTGCCAGCTAGCTATGGACGATCATGAAGGTAGCATAATATAATGCGGAAACTGTCGTATAACTCACATCGTAAGGATAAAATATAATAGAATATATACAACGGGCTATAATAGTGAAGCATATAAGAGCAGAAACTTGAACTTTCATAACAACTTGAAATAACATCCATACATCTTTGGATTACGACATAAGTGTCTATACAAATTCGCTTCACTATAACACTCATAGTCAAACATTAAACAGCGGAAACAACAAATACTAGATAGTAGAAAAATAATATAGAAAAATAATACGCCAGCCCTCTGCTCGCCACCGCACAGCAGCATCGTCCTCATTAAGATCAATCACTTGTCACCTGCCACTTAATTTGCACATCCATAACACCATGGATGAACGACCAAAGGCAATAAGAGGAAACATAAAACCTTGAGTCAGACAATAGTCTTAATGAGCGATAAAACAACTATCTAACATCATCAATAAAGTTTATGAGAATAGGAAGATTAACCAACCAATCTACCATAACACCAGAGAAGAGCCCAAACCTGTCTTCCCCACATCTAACAGTGATAGCCTTTACATACAAGCATTTGAAAATAACAGTTCATTCATGGCAATCAGAAGTAACCAAACAATGACAATCATAACAACTAGTTATATCTCACGTAAACTGTTCTAATCGAGATCAAAATTCCTCAAGCATAACCCCTGAAGGCCTAAACCAACATTAGACAAGCACCCAAGAAACATCTCCTTCGACATCAGACAACTTACGTGAAACGGTACAAGAAAAACAATCAACATTCATGACCTAGCTATCACTGCCTATCCTGCTTTGAAACATCGTTAATCATCTGACGACTAACCTTGTCATACGTCAAGGACTAAAGGTAATCTCGGTTCTAGCAAAAACTCGATATTCCTTTCAATGATACCCAGGGTACTTGATCAACAACCTTCCACTCTTTTAGGCGTCCCTATTATACCCTTTCTTTGAGCCAGCTAGAACCAATGACAACGATAATCTCTCAGCCTTCAACATTTCTAGTCATCCAACCTGATGTCCATTCATAGCTCAAGCAATCCCCTCGAACAACCATTATCCACCAACTCATCACTTTGAGTCATCTTCACATTCGTTGCATTTCAACGATCAATGAACGCATCACAACACTTTGAACATTTCTGCCTGAATTCACGTCGAAGCTATAACCATCGTCGACCCAAAATATGCTTCGTTTGGCTGATACTGCATTTCACAGCATTTTCAACCATTTCGCTGTGAAAAAATGACTACAACATTTAAACATCCTTCAACAACATTTATACACACCATAGTAAGTTTTGCCCAATCCATCACTTTCTCGTCGATTCATCATGTTTTGGCCAATCCATCAATTTCTGGCTGATCCATCACTTTCTGCCGAACCATAACTTTCTAGCTGATCCATCACTTTTTCGCCGATCCATCAATTTCTGTCTGATCCATCACTTTCTAGCCGATCCATCATTTTCTGGCCGATCCATTAATTTCTTGGGTAACAAGCCATGACCCAAGCTCCATGCCACGTTATCAACGACCAAAGAAAAACGACCCAACTCCAGATCTGACCATAATAGCTCCAACCTTAACCAAATCGTCACCAAACGAAAACATCAATTCAAACAACTCATTCACATCATCTAATTCAACAAT
Organism: Allium sativum; assembly: GCA_030737875.1. NCBI lineage: Eukaryota > Viridiplantae > Streptophyta > Magnoliopsida > Asparagales > Amaryllidaceae > Allium > Allium sativum. Next base: position 33,720 of record JASFAX010004959.1, on the reverse strand, counting down.
CAACACATTATGAAATCAACAACATCAAAATGAAAATTATTAATCAGTAATCATATAAAAATCACCAAATCATGATAAATGAATGAATAAACTAAAACAACGGATCTTACTTGTATAAACATATGAATTAACATAAGAATTACCGGTTTTAAGTTGCTAGAATAGATTGTATGGTGATTCAAATGAAAATATACTTACCATGATGTAGACCTAGGTGAAAACAACTTAAAATGATGAAAATAAGATCAAACAACCCATATACTTGATTGAATCCGTGTGAGAGGTGCTTATCACTCACCAATTCTTCAAACAAGCTTAAAAATCATGAATCACAAATCCGAACAGTGAAGATCTATCCCTAAATCACTTGATTTGATGCAATCTTCCTTCACTTGATGTAGATCTAGCTTTGATTGATGTAGATCTCAATCTTCTTCCTTAGACCCATATTTTAACGGTGGAAAGGTGTATTTGATTGAGTAAGGAGGATCACGAGCTCAACCAAATGAGAGAATGAAGAAAATAAACTATTCTCCATGCCTCTAACCCCTATTTATAACCTCCCACCAGCTCATTAATGGGCCATCCCAAATCAGCCTATCAATGGCTTCACAAAACCTGTACAAAAAATGTGCAGCACTAAAACAGCGAGTACTCCCAAACCGCTGAACCACTCTTCAGAATTGGCAACACCATTTCCTTTCCAATGAAATCGACCTCAACACCAGATTCGATCCCAGTTAAAAGTTATGCTCTATACAAAACTAACAGAGGCAAAATGGTCACAAATAAAATTGGTAAAAATTATGGATATGTCTCACATCCCCATAAACAACATATCAAAATATGAAAATGGTCCAACCCTCAATGAATTAAATAAAAATATTTTACGATCCTCCAATGCGTAAAATGCTGGTTGTTACATTCTCCCCCTAGGAATTTCGCCGTCGAAATCCCAAGCATGCACAAGCAACCAAACAACTCTACATGTCTATCATCCATGAGCAACCAATTTACCATCCAAACTAGCATCCATCAAGCCGTGCATCCATAGCCTTATCCTAGCATGCAGAATTCTAACAACAATAGCAACAACAATAATAGTACAAGTTACAATGGGGTAAGAACGACACGAAACTTATGGGTCATACTAATGAAGAAATCTGGATGGGTGACCTTCATCTTCTCTTCCGTTGCCCACGTATAATTTTCATCATCCTTACTCCATTGTGACCTTGACTAGCTTAACTGTCTTCCTCTTAAGTTGTTTCGTGTCATTCCCCACAACGCGAAGCGGCTTACGAGGTTACGTAACTACGGTCTCGACTTCTAGGTATTTATACTGCTCTGGAGATACTACCACATTCGAATCATGCACAAACTTCCATAGAAACGACACATGGAAAACATTGTGCACACTCGACATCTTCTCGGGTGACTCCAACCTATATTCGAGCTTGCTCAGTTATCGGAAATGGTCCAACAAACCTTGGAGCTAACTTTCCTTTGCTTCCGAACCAAACAACATGATTTAACGGTGAAATCTTCACGAAACCATGTCACCAACATCAAATTCCAAATCTTTTTGACGCTTATCTGTATAACTCTTCTGACGATCTTGGGATGCCTTCATTCGTTGCCGAATGACCTCGATAAAATCCAAGGTTTCTATGATCAATTCAGGCCCAAGTATCAACTTATCTACAGTTCCTAACCAATATACTAGAGAATTACACGGTCTTCCATACAATGCCTCATATGGTGCAATCCTAATGCTCGACTGGTAGTTATTATTATACGCAAACTCAACTAGAATTCCCATGATCCCCCGAAGTCCAATACACAAGAACTTAGGAGATCTTCCAAAACTCGGTTAACCCTCTCGGTTTGACTATCTGTCTGGGGATGATAAGCCGTATTCAAACACAACTCGGTTCCCAAAGTCTCTTGCAAACTTTTCCAAAATCCACTTGTGAACAATGAATATCGATCACTCACTATGCTCTTTGGGATACCATAGAATCAAACTATCCATTTTATATAAATCTTAGCCAACTTCGATGTTGTCCCAGTCGATCTGACATGAATAAACCTTGCATTTTTGGTCAAGCGATCCACGATGACCCAAATTTCTTCGTTTCTTGCCCTGGTTCTAAGTATTCCATCGATAATATTCATCGATATATGTTTCCACTTCCACGTAGGAACCTCCAATGCTGAAGGAATCCACTCGGCTTCTTCTGTTTAGCTTTCACTAACTGACAGTTCATGCACTTGGAAATAAACTTTCCAACATCCATTTTCATACCTCCCTAGTAGTAGACTTAATTCATGTCCTGATACATCTTATTACCACCAGGATGAATCGTCAACTTCGAGTGATGACATTCCCTCAGAATCTCATCTCTCAATCCGTTGATGTCAGGATCAACTAGTCGTCATTGTTTCCGCAGCCAACCTTCTAGATCGACCTCGAATTCCTTATTCTATGGTTCCATCTTCTGGACAATCTTGACAAGCTTTGCATCCCGCTTTTAGTTCTCGCCAATCCTTTCGATGAGAGTAGGTCTTACCGATAAACTTGCCAACATTTCAGGTACCAACTCACACAGTGGTCTGAAATCAAATCATGTCACGTACTCGAGGTGCTTCCATTCTGAAAACATCGCTCTCAAACTTGCGTGTCTTCGACTCAACGGATCCACCACTGTGTTACCTTTACCAGGAGTATAGGCTATGCTGCTGAATATTCAAGTCCTCTTGGGAGAAAAGATACTTCAACGAATTGTGATCTGTAAACAACTCGAATAGAACTCACAGCATGTAATGTCTGCACATCTTCGAAGCAAACACGATTGCTGCCAAATCTAAGTTATGAGTATGGTAATTCCTTTCATGCGGCTTCAGCTGTCGACTCGCATAGGCCACAACTCTATCCTTCTGCGTCAGTACTGCTCCAAGTCCAGTACCACATGCATCATTGTATACAACCATCTCTTCATTCCCACTTGTAATGGTCAAAACAGCACTCGTCAGTCTTTGTTTTAGGATTCCAAAAGCTTGCCTACACTTCGCATCTCATGTAAACACTTGGTTCTTCTTCGTTAATCCTATTAATGGTGCAATTACTTGGAGAAATCTTTTATAAAATGGCGACAATATCCCGCCAACCCAAGGAAACTTCTCACATCTGTCACATTCTTATGTCTATCCCAGTTCTGAATTGCTACCACATTAGCCGGGTCAACTGCTATCCCACTTTCAGAAACAACATGGCCTAAGAACCTCACTTCACTCTTTCAGAAGTAACACTTCAAAAACTTAGCTCTCAGCTGACGCTTTCGTAATATTTCCAAAATAACTCTCAAGTGTGTCTTATGCTCTTCCTTATTCCTGGAGTAAACCAGAATATCATCCACGAACACAAGCACAAACTTGTTCAACTGATCTGTGAAAATCCTATTCATAAGATCCACGAAATACACTGGCGTGTTAGTCAACCCAAATGGCATCACCAACCATTTGAAGAAACCGGTTGGTGTTCTAAAAGTAGTATTCGATACACAATCCTTCGCCACCCTTAACTGGTGGAATCCCGTTGCTAAATCCATCTGAGAAAACACTTTGTCTTCGCGAAGTTGATCGAACAAGTCATCTATTCTCGACAACGGATACTTATTCTTCTTGATCACCTTGTTCAGCTCATGATAATCCACACACAATCTTAAAGATCCATCAATCTTGGTTGCAAACACAACTGGTGCACCCCATTCAGATACACTTCTCTGAATGAATCCTTTTCCCAAAAGGTCACGAACTTGCACTATAACTCTTGTTATTCCTTAGGCACCATCCGCCTAAGAGGCATAACGATAGGTCTAAAACCCTCGATCAAATCAATTCTAAACTCAATCTCACGATGCAGCGACAAACCTTTGACTTCTTCAAAGACATCCTTAAACTCATTAGCAATCAGCACAAATGACAAGTATTTCTATGGAATCACAAGCGAATATAAAAAGCTCATGAATACACTATCTTCGGGATTACATCGAATCAAAACCCTTCGCCCTTCCACATCCTCGACTCTCACCTCAAGCTTTTCGCAATTAACTCTTGTCGCATACCTGTTGAGCCAATCCATGCCCAAGCTGATCCCAAACCCAGCAAATTTCAAAACAAAACAATCACAATTAATGGAGAAACCATGACTCGATAACATTAGACCACAACAAACCATACAAAGGCTAAACGAACCCCCAACTGGATTAGTCACAACCAAAGGTCTATCATAAATCTCGGGTTCCAAACCCAAGCGGCACACAAGCTAATTACAAATGAATGAATGCGATGCTCCAGTATCAAACAACACTCAAAGCAAAACACCTCTTACGGAAAGAGTACCTAGGACGACGACACCCTTCCCTTTCTCCTCTGCACTATAAGCCTTTGAAAATGATGGCACAGCTTCCAAAGCATACGCCTTCATAATCTGCTTCCCTTTCACAAGCTCCGGACAATCATTCTTACCATGCCCAGGATTTCCACACTTGAAACACTTCTTTACAACTTTAGGATTCTATCATTCAATAGAAAAATGGCCCTTCTATTGGCGGTTGTAGAAAACCACCTCAATTTTAGGTTTCTTCTTGCCATCCTTGCCTTTCTGCTGTTGTTGCTTCCTCTACTTATTGTTATTACCACCCTGCTGTGGTTTTAGGACTTCCTTGGCTGCAACTGTAACAACTTGGGAAACAAGCTTCCATGAACTTGGGAAACAAGCTTCCATGCCTCATAGATTTTTCCACTATCTTCTCATATGGATCATCCAGATGATCAACCAATGGCCTCCCAGTATAGGTATCCAAACCATAACAAACTTCTCATTCTTCTAGTAAGGAAAGTCGATGTACAAACGAGCATACTTAGACAAGGCCTCAAGATCAGAAACATACTCCAACACTGGTCGACCATTTTGCTTCAACTCCACAAACTTTTTGAACAGAACTGACTTTTGAGAAGTAGAGATAAACTTTGCCTCGAACTTGACTTGGAACTAATCCCATATGTTCTCATCTTCCGGAGTCTCCAAAGTGACAGAGTTCCACCAATCCAAGGCCTGCCTTGCAATTTCATCGATGCAAGCTTCCTTTTTGTTGCATCATCTATACCCAAGTCTCCAAAAATACGTACACAAGCATCTAACCACCTTTGAATCTCTTCAGTCAGCTCTGTCCCCTTGAACGGTTTTCCTCCCAGAGAGGTGAAGTCTTTGCACAGCTTTGCGAAGTCCACGGCTCTAGGAACCTGCACTTGAACCCCTACATCTACCGCGGCTGTATCTGGAGCCAGGACCCTCCTCATGATCGCTACCATCATGGCCTCGAACATTGCTGGGTAGTCAGGTATGCCACCATTTTCCCTTCTAGAAACAGTCTTCTGCCTAGCAACGCGTCTCGATGGTCAACGACTCATTCTAAATCTATAATATAGAATGACTAGCGCATGAACAAGAAAAATGATAATAGAGTTCAAACGCTAATATACTATACACTCGTATATATAGCCCATATTCATTGGAAATATACAAATACGCCTCTCATACGTAATTACATCTTTGAACTTTAACTAAAATCGATAACATATACCTGATACCAAATGTGATGACCACCCATAACTCTTGCACTAAACAAGAGGAATAACGCGTTGAAAGGTGTGCCAGGAAGCTATGAATAATCATCAAGGCAACATAAAACAATGCGGAACATGTCGTATAACTCATAGCGTAAGGATAAAATATAATAGAATATATACAACAGGCTATAATAGAGAAGCATATTTGAGCAGAAACTTGAACTTTCATAACAACTAGAAAGAATATCCATACATCTAGATTACGATATAAGTGTTTGTACAAATTTGTCTCACTACAACACTCAGAGTCAAACATCAAACATTGGAAACAACAAATACTAGATAGTAGAAAAATAATACGTCAACCTCCTGCTCGCCACCGCACAATAGCATCATCCTCATTAAGATCAATCACCTGTCACCTGCCACTTAGTTTGCCCATCCATAACACCATGGATGAAAAGCCCAAGGTAATAAGAGGACACATAAAACCTTGAGTCAGACAATAGTCTTAATGAGCGGTATAACAGATATCTAACATCATCAATAAAGTATATGAGAATAGGCAGATTAACCAACCAATCTACCAAAACACCAGAGAAGAACCCAAACCTTTCTTCCCAACATCTTATAGTGATAGCATTTACAAACAAGCATTTGAAAATAACAGTTCATTCATGGAAATCAGAAGTAAACAAACAATGACAATCATAACAACTAGTTATATCTCACATAAATTGTTCTAATCGAGATCAACATCCCTCAATCACAAGCCTCGAAGGCCTAAACCAACATTAGACAAGCACTCAAGAACATCTCCTTTGATGTCAGACAACTTACGTGAGACGGTACAAGCAAAACAACCAACATTCATGACCTGGCAATCATTGCCCATCTCGCTTCGAAACCCTGGTTCTAGCGAAAACTCCATACGCCTTTCAATGATACGTATCTAGGCCTTTCAATGATACCCAGGGTACTCGACCAACAACCTTCCAATCTTTTAGGCGCCCCTATTATACCCTTACTTTGAGCCAGCTAAAACCTACTACAAGGATAATCTCTTAGCCTTCAGTATCTCTAGTCATCCAACCTGATGACCATTCATAGCTCAAGCAAACCCCTCAAGCAACCATTATCCAATAACTCATCACTTTGAGTCATCTTCACATTCGTTGCATTTCAACGATCAACGAACACATCACAACACTTCGAATATTACTACCTGAATTCACATCGAACCTATAACTATTGTCAATCCAAAAATATGCTTTATTTGGTCGATACAGCATTTCATAGCATTTTCAGCATTTTCGCTATGAAAAACTGACTACAGCGTTTAAACATCCTTCAACGAAGTTTATAAACGCTATAGTAAGTTTTTTCTTATCCATCACTTTCTGGCTGATCCATCACTTTCTGGCCAATCCATCAATTTCTGGTCGATCCATCACTTTCTGCCCGATCCATCAATTTCTGGTCGATCCATCACTTTCTGACCGATCCATCACTTTTTGGTTGATCCATCAATTTCTGGCCAATCCATCAATTTCTGGTCGATCCGTCACTTTGCTTTCTGAATGATCCATCACTTTCTAGCCGATACATCAATTTCTTGGGTAACAAGCCATAACCCAAGCTCCATGTCACATCATCAATGACCTAAGAAAAACGACCCGAGTCCAGATCTGACCAAAATAGCTCCAATCTTGACCAAATCATTACCAAACGACAACATTGATTTAAACAACTCATCAACATCATCCAATTCAACAATCAACACATTATGAAATCAACAACAACATCAAAATGATAATTATTCACCAATAATAATATAAAATCCACCAAATCAGGATAAATGAATGAATAAGCTAAAACAATGGATCTAACTTGTATAAACATATGAATTAACATAAGTATTACCGGTTTTAATTTGCTAGAATAGATCCTATGTTGATTCAAATGAAAATATACTTACCATGATGTAGATCTAGGTGAAAACAACTTAAAATGATGAAAATAAGATCAAACAACCCACATACTTGATTGAGTCCGTGTGAGATATGCTTATCACTCACCAATTCTTCAAACAAGCTTAAAACAATGAATCACGAATCCGAACAACAAAGATCTATCTCTAAATCACTTGATTTGATGTGATCTTACTTCACTTGATGTAGATCTAGCTCTGACTGATATAGATCTTCAATCTTCTTCCTTAGATCTAGATTTTAATGGTAGAAATGTGTATTTGATTAAGCAAGGAGGATCACGAGTTCAACCAAATGAGAGAATGAAGAAAGTAAACTATTCTCCATGACTCTAACCCCTTATTTATAGCCTCCCACCAGCCCATTAATGGGCCACCACAAATCATCCCATCAACGGCGTCACAAAACCTGTACAGAAAATGTGTAGCACTAAAACAGTAATTCCTCCCAAACCACTGCACCAAAACTTTAATGTGACCACTCCACGGAATTAGCAACACCATTTCCTTTCCAATGAAATCAATTTCAACACCTGATTTGATTCTAATCAAAAGTTATTCTCTGTACAAAATTGACAAAGACAATATAGTCACGAATAAAATTGGTAAAAATTATGAACATGTCTCACATCCCTATAAACAACATATCAAAATATGAGAATGATCCAACCCTCGGGAAATTAAATAAAAATATTTTATGATTCTTCGATGCGTAACATGCTTTTTGTTACAATAGACTTGTTGATTGGAGTTATGTATATTATTTGATGGTAGACTTGGTGGATGATAGACTTGATAAGTTCATGTTATGTATATTGTTTATGGTAAACTTGGTGATGTGTTTATTGTATGTATTATATAATTAGTTGTTTGGCTTGATAGTGAAGTTTGTCTTGGTTTTATGCATTGTTTGGTTGGTGAATTTGATTTGGTTTGGTTTTGATATTTAGTTAAAATATAACATACTGAGTATGATATACTGTTGGTGGAATGGTGGTTTATATGTGAAATATTGGCCGGAAGGAAAAAAAGTAGCAGAAATAAAAAATATGCAGGTTTTCCAAGGCTTATGGGTATTTTTTAACCAATGGTTTCTGACTCCTTCCAACAGGCGTTTGAAACCATCAGAAACTGTTAGAATATAGGTCGACGACCTGTAACGACACGGATTTCGCCCGGACCTAATCGATCGCTAAATCAACCAAGACCGTTCAAATCCCGCATACGCTAACTCTGGGTATACAACACATCAGAACAAATAACAGAAGACTTCTATAAACATCATAAAAATGCTACATCAGAGTACAGAATATCAGAGTATATCGAAATATAATCAATACAGCGGAAGATGATTTTACAACAAATATAATACAATGCACAGCGGAAATATAAACTACACAGCGGAAAATTGTAAATGCCTGGACACAGCTTAAAGCTTCAATCCAGAATCCTGCTCAATACATCTGCAAAATAAAACTACTCGACTGTCCGTGTAGAAAATAGGGGCACCCGAGTTTGCAAGGGAAAAGCAAACTACAGGTCAGTCATGGGACTGGTGTGAGAAACTCTAAACAGTTATAATTAACTTATTTAATAATATGGCATATCACCGGACCACGCCGCTAACGCGGAACGGGTTTACCCCCATGAATGCCAGTGTATAAACAACAATCAATATAGATATATGGATCTACTATGCATCAATCAACATGCAATATCCCAATCTACCCACTTAGATTTTCCAAATCCAATTCAATTTACAGAAATTAATCCTTTGGATTTTATTTCCGATTTCTTATTTCAAATCATTTGAAATACATATCTAACTTTCTATATCAAAGTAGATTTCACTTCGGGATCTCAAATCAAATCGTCTGGAAATATGAATTCCAAAACATAACAAAGCATACAAACAAGTATGCAATCAAATATCGTGCTCCCCATCGACAAGGCAAAGGGTATGCACCTCGCAACTCGATATATAAATGTGCACCTACCCCCACATAGGAGTAGACTACACCGACGATGCACCTACCCCACAAAGGGGAAGGTTACACCGACCTCTCGCCCATATTTTTAGTCTCAGGGTCACCCGACTCTTTAGCTACATACTAAATCATTTCATATCCTAAAGTAGGGAAAATTATTTCACAACATAATAATCACAAATGCTTTCAAAATATAGTACTTCACATCAATAATTCACACATATGATCAGTCACTATTAATCACATAACCTTTGAGCTCGTACGTCTCAAAGAATAAGCAAGAGGATAAATTCTCCGCCACCAAACAGATACATCATTAATAGCAACTAATCGAATATGCGATGAACCACAATGTAACATATAATACATTTCTAAATCATTTTAGAAATCATCGGGTTTAGGCCCTCGAAATTCTTTCTGTTTTATAAAACATTTTTATAAAACATTCCCTGTCCAAAATTGGGAATACATTCTTTTCACTTAAGAAAGATATCATTTCACAGTCATTCATTAAATTTGAAATGAACACAGCATCGCTAAACACCTTATCGTCAAATCGTGTAGTGTTTCACAAGGTGTTAACACACATATATTTCTACCCAACCCAATGCTAAATGTAAAAGCATATTTTGCTCATAAACTGGTCGAGCACAATCCAAACAATCAATCAATCCAATTTGACATTAAATATAAGGTTTTGAATAGAGATAGTATCGACTTATATTCAACATCAAATCCTGAAACCAACCGATATCATATCGGGAATAACGATATCGATATCTTTCAAATTCCCATCACAATATCTGTATAATCACAGAATCCAATATCGAAAATATCCAAAGATAGTTTCAATTCAAATCCAATTCAATTTACTTATTTATAACCATTGGATTATTTTTCTAGTTAATAACTAGTTCGTTTCGATAAAAATATATTTTTATCTTTTCAAATATGGAATTTTTCATCCCAGTTCTTCCCAATTCATATATTATGATTTTACACAAATTATTGATATTTTTAATAATTTTATCAAGGCCCGTACAATCGATTTCCATCAACGGCCATCGAACTGCACTTACAACGACCTTTTCTAAATTTGATTTGGACATAATTCAAAATCCAACCGTTAGATTTCAAATTTCTAATATTCGTTAGAAAGCTCTATTCGATACGAACCCAACGGTTCTAGTTTTAGGAGAATCCGACGGTCGGATCTCCCGCAATGTCCATTCGAAGTCAATGGTCGAAATTCGCGAACTGTCGCGGCGCGGCGCGTTCCATTCAAGCCATTATATATATAATATATATATTATATATATTTCGTCGATTTCCTTTTAAAACGTATTTTATGAATCATTTTAAATTCGTTTTCAAAACGATTTCAACTTCCTATTCAATTTCTAATCAAAATTGAATATTCCATATACACGACAATTTTATACAGTGTATATATATGTTAAAAATTATAATTTTTAACAATCAAATCATTTTCACATTTCATATATATATATAATATATATATGTATCGTTTTCATTTCATATATACATCGTTTTCACATTTCATATATATATATATATCGTTTTCATTTCATAAATACATTGTTTTCACGTTTCATATATATATATCGTTTTCATTTCATATATATATCGTTTTCACATCATATATATATATATTATTTCCACCTTTCCCATATATAATATTTTCACTTTTCAATATATACTATATTTTCACTTTCAATATATATGATATTTTCACTTCACATCACGATCAATTTATTTCATTTCACATCACGATCAATTTTCACACAGAATACAATCAAACAAGTCGTCCATGGTCTGTGGACGATGGGGAGCAGTTCATATATGCAGTTATGAAATAAATAACTGAGCAGAAAATTATAGTGAGAGAATTCTCACTTTGGGATCCACTCCGTCAGTTTAATCTGAATTTCAGAACAATTTGAATTTGAATTTGTCTGAAATTTTGATTTGCTCAGTTTCAGCTCTGGTCAGTTCTGAATTGTAGAGTTCGCCGACACGACTTCAACGCAACTGACCGCTCATCTTTTCGACCCCGTATGAAGAAGATACAAAATTATTTGTGTTCATTATAAAAATGAAGATACTTAATTAAATAGTATCCACGCTTTTACCCCTCAACCTTCTTCCCCCTTAGATTTCATCACTCCAGGAAACAGCGTTCTAACCCATATACGCTCGCCCTAGGGTTTTGAAGACACGCCGCCAACAGGAGATCGGAGCACCATCTAACCCGCCCACGACGTTGGCCTTCGACTCCTCCACCACCTCCTTGAACGACGAGAGGCGCGGTGGTCCCCTGGCGGTTGAAGTTCATGATTTTGGACTTGAAATTCGAACGCCTCAATCAACGAGGCACCATCATATACATATCAAATCCGAGAGCTCGAAATTCTCTTTGATTTCTGTATTTTAATTTCTGAAATTATGAAAGGGATTGGGAGAGAAATGGACGCAAAATCTGAGCAATTTTGGTCATTCGTTTTGACCTGGCGGCCGAAAATAGAGGATAGGGTTTGGGAGATATTTTCAGGGATATTTATATAATTTTTTTTATATTATTTTATTCACTTATTAGTTTTCAAGGAAATTTTGTACCCCGAACCCCAAATCAAACCCAACGACTGTCGCCCCTAACTAAATGCCCCTATTTCGAACGCAATGGGATATGCATCGAAAGCCAGTTCGACCGTTTCGATCAGTTTCCATTCAAATCAAAATATAAATCTATATATATTCAATTTCAATTTGCTGGGGTCACATACTAACTCGAAAAATTCCAAAAAAATATTTTCTAGCTTCGTATTGACGATACGGTCCTAACAAAACTAATTTCGTCGAATTCTGAGACCGTTTGAAAAATAGCCAATTTCCAGTCGATTAAAATCAACTGAAACTGGTCAAACACGTTTTCCTTTGCCATGCTCACATATTGAATCGGAAAATTATGAAATTTGAAACCTAGCAATAACTTTACATCGTGGATCCAACAAAAGTGGTTTCGTCGAAATCTGAGGTCGTTTGCAAAATGGCTATTTTTAAGGGCCGAAATTCCATAGGGACTATTCTGAATTTTAAACTAGACATATCTTTCAACTTTTAAAGCGACATCTCAGCCTCTTAGCTTCGTTAGATAGATATGATTCAACAAATTCAAATATTTTTGGTTTCACACAAATCCGTTTTGTTTTGTACCCGGTACAGTCAGTCAAAGTTTGAATTCAAATTTTGAAACTACCGCGCCATTTCAGGCCTTGTTTATAATTAGAATTAATTATATTCGTTTTCAAATGTCGATTCAAACTTACTTTTCATCGTTATTCATTAAAATATTTATTTTAAATATTTAAAATCCACTATTATAGCCAATTTAAAAAAAATTAAATTGGTTCAGATTTTCCGGGTTGTTACAATTTCCCCCACTTAAAACTTTTCGTCCCCGAAAAGGAACAAAGTCGAAAGTGGTTTGATTAATCAACTCTACGTTCGATATGGCTTCCAGTCTCCAATTTTTGAGTTTCTGAGAATTTTCAAATTCTTCAAAAATTTGGCTAACACCCGGAATTTTCGAAAAATTTCGCCATAACCTCCTTTGTACGGGGAGGGGTTTGGAAATTTATTGGGCCGTATTAGGTACCCAATAAATCCTATAAAGCATACACATATTTATAGTGATATATTTTGGTGTTTACAAGGGAGCGTGTATAGATTATAACTCCAGAGAATAAATTCTCGTCACCCTGTTAAAGCCTGAGGGGTGTGTATTTTAATTGCTCCAGAGGATAAATCCTCGTCACCTCGTCCCGTGTGGGAAATAAAAAATCCATGTGCCATATCTAATGACTAGAGAGACGTGATTATTGTCAACTCCAGACCCGTGTGGGGTTTTTATTAATCTGGCAATTTATCGTTACAATTTATATGGTCATATCAGTCATCAGTTCAACCTGTAAAATATAGTCATCGCCATACAAGCCTCTCGCTCGTATGGTAAATCTTCGACCTCGTCACACAAGCTCCAAATGCTTATGTGGTATATGATGAAGTATGCCTATCTTCAAGAAGTATGCTATGTAGTGTAGTTCAAAATTAATTGTTACTATCCTATGGCGACGTTTATTATTTTATTACACACAGAATAACCAGCACTCCGCATCCAATGGCATTCACAGGAGTTGATATAATAATATTTCGCATCCAACTCATTAAGGTTTACCTATTTGTCGGGCACGCAAATAATTTTTTTACTCAACAGCTATCCATTTACCTGTTCACACATATATACATGTATTTCCAAACAATTTACAATACAGTTCAATATTTGGTTAAAATTGGCTTAGTTTCTCTTATTGGTATTATCAATCCAATATTTTTATTAGTTAAATTAATAATCAAACATCACAACCAACAATCAATTTGTTGATTAACTTCTCAAATATATAACTTTATATATACTCAAAAATCCTATTTTTAAACCCAGATTACATACATAATCACAAATGCGTTATTTATAAACTTGTCACTCTCAACTCGTTCTAGGGTATTTCTAAACCCATCTCTAACGAGTTACTCATTCTAGAATGCTACTGATTCTATCTCTAATGAGGATTCTTTAATAGGACATTACTAATCCTACCTCTGATGAATCCTTCTATTCTGTTCTAACGAGTTGTACCCCAAAGATTTGAGTTAACCAAAGCTCTGATATCAGCTGTAACGACACGGATTTCGCCCGGACCTAATCGATCGCTAAATCGACCAAGACCGTTCGAATCCCGCATACGCTAACTCTGGGTATACAACACATCAGAACAAATAACAGAAGACTTCTATATACATCATAATAATGCTACATCAGAGTACAGAATATCAAAGTATATCGAAATATAATCAATACAGCGGAAGATGATTTTACAATAAATATAATACAATGCACAGCGGAAATATAAACTACACAGCGGAAGACTGTAAATGCCTGGAAACAGCTTAAAGCTTCAATCCAGAATCCTGCTCAATACATCTGCAAAATAAAACTACTCGACTGCCCATGTAGAAAATAGGGGCACCCGAGTTCGCAAGGGAAAAGCAAACTACAGGTCAGTCATGGGACTGGTGTGAGAAACTCTAATAATATGGCATATCACGGGACCACGCTACTAACGCGGAACGGGTTTACCCCCATGAATGCCAGTGTATAAACAACAATCAATATAGATATATGGATCTACTATGCATCAATCAACATGCAATATCCCAATCTACCCACTTAGATTTTCCAAATCCAATTCAATTTATAGAAATTATTCCTTTGGATTTTATTTTCGATTTCTTATTTCAAATCATTTGAAATACATATCTAACTTTCTATATCAAAGTAGATTTCACTTCGGGATCTCAAATCAAATCGTCTGGAAATATGAATTCCAAAACATAACAATGCATACAAACAAGTATGCAATCAAATATCGTGCTCCCCATCGACAAGGCAAAGGGTACGCACCTCGCAACTCGATATATAAATGTGCACCTACCCCCACATAGGAGTAGACTACACCGACGATGCACCTACCCCACATAGGGGTAGGCTACACCGACCTCTCACCCATACTTTTAGTCTTAGGGTCACCCGACTTTTTAGCCACATACTAAATCATTTCATATCCCGAAGTAGGGAGAATTATTTCACAACATTATAATCACAAGTACTTTCAAAATATAGTACTTCACATCAATAATTCACACATATGATCAATCATTATTAATCACAAAACCTTTGAGCTCGTACGTCTCAAAGAAGGGTGTTAAGCAAGAGGATAAATTCTCCGCCACCAAACAGATACATCATTAATAGCAACTAATCGAATATGCGATGAACCACAATGTAACATATAATACATTTCTAAATCATTTTAGAAATCATCGGGTTTAGGCCCTTGAAATTCTTTCTGTTTTATAAAACATTTTTATAAAACATTCCCTGTCCAAAATCGGGAATACATTCTTTTCACTTAAGAAAGATATCATTTCACAATCATTCATTAAATTTGAAATGAACACAACATCGCTAAACACCTTATCGTCAAATCGTGTAGTGTTTCACAAGGTGTTAACACACGAATATTTCTACCCAACCCAATGCTAAATGTAAAAGCATATTTTGCTCATAAACTGGTCGAGCACAATCCAAACAATCAATCAATCCAATTTGACATTAAATATAAGGTTTTGAATAAAGATAGTATCGACTTATATTCAACATCAAATCCTGAAACCAACAGATATCATATCGGGAATAACGATATCGATATCTTCCCAATTCCCATCACAATATCTGTATAATCACGGAATCCAATATCGAAAATATCCAAAGATAGTTTCAACTGAAATCCAATTCAATTTACTTATTTATAACCATTGGATTATTTTTCTAGTTAATAACTAGTTCGTTTCGATAAAAATATATTTTTATCTTTTCAAATATGGAATTTTTCATCCCAGTTCTTCCCAATTCATATATTATGATTTTACACAAATTATTGATATTTTTAATAATTTTATCAAGGCCCGTACGGTCGATTTCCATTAACGGCCATCGAACTGCACTTACAACGACCTTTTCTAAGTTTGATTTGGACATAATTCCAAATCCAACCGTTAGATTTCAAATTTCTAATATTCGTTAGAAAGCTCTTTTCGATACGAACCCAACGGTTCTGGTTTTAGGAGAATCCGACGGTCGGATCTCCCGCAATGTCCATTCGAAGTCAATGGTCGAAATTCGCGAACTACCGCGACGCGGCGCGTTCCATTCAGGCCATTATATATATAATATATATATATTATATATTTCGTCGATTTCCTTTTAAAACGTATTTTATGAATCATTTTAAATTTGTTTTCAAAACGATTTCAACTTCCTATTCAATTTCTAATCAAAATTGAATATTCCATATACACGACAATTTTATACAGTGTATATATATGTTAAAAATTATATTTTTAACAATCAAATCATTTTCACATTTCATATATATATATATGATATCGTTTTCATTTCATATATACATCGTTTTCACATTTCATATATATATATGTATATCGTATTCATTTCATATATACATTGTTTTCACATTTCATATATATATATATATATCGTTTTCATTTCATATATACATTGCTTTCACATTTCATATATATATATATATCGTTTTCATTTCATATATATATCATTTTCACATCATATATATATATATATATTATTTCCACCTTTCCCATATATAATATTTTCACTTTTCAATATATACGATATTTTCACTTTCAATATATATGATATTTTCACTTCTATCACGATCAATTTATTTCATTTCACATCACGATCAATTTTCACACAGAATACAATCAAACAAGTCGTCCATGGTCTGTGGACGACGGGGAGCAGTTCATATATGCAGTTATGAAATAAATAACTGAACAGAAAATTATAGTGAGAGAATTCTCACTTCGGGATCCACTCCGTCAGTTTAATATGAATTTCTAAACAATTTGAATTTGAATTTGTCTGAAATTTTGATTTTCTCAGTTTCAGCTTTGGTCAGTTCTGATTGTAGAGTTTGCCGACACGACTTCAACGCAACTGACCGCTCGTCTTTTCGACCTCGTATGAAGAAGTTACAAAATTATTTGTGTTCA
Source organism: Allium sativum (assembly GCA_030737875.1). Classification (NCBI taxonomy): domain Eukaryota; kingdom Viridiplantae; phylum Streptophyta; class Magnoliopsida; order Asparagales; family Amaryllidaceae; genus Allium; species Allium sativum. Next base: position 16,380 of record JASFAX010004959.1, on the reverse strand, counting down.
TTACAAAAATGAAGATACTTAATTAAATAATATTCACCCTTTTACCCCTCAACCTTCTTCCCCCTTAGATTTCATCACTCCAGGAAATAGCGTTCTAACCCATATACGCTCGCCCTAGGGTTTTGAAGACACGCCGCCAACAGGAGATCAGAGCACCATCTAACCCGCCCACGACGTTGGCCTTCGACTTCTCCACCACCTCCTTGAACGACGAGAGGCGCGGTGGTCCCCTGGCGCCTGAAATGGCGGCAGAAATTCATGATTTTGGACTTGAAATTCGAACGCCTCAATCAACGAGGCACCATCATATACATATCAAATTTGAGAGCTCGAAATTCTCTTTGATTTCCATATTTTAATTTCTGAAATTATGAAAGGGATTGGGAGAGAAATGGACGCAAAAATCTGAGCAATTTCGGTCATTCATTTTGACCTGGCGGCGGAAAATAGAGGATAGGGTTTGGGAGATATTTTCAGGGATATATATATATATATATATATATATATATATTATTCACTTATTAGTTTTCAAAGAAATTTTGTACCCCGAAACCCAAATCGAACCCAACGACTATCGCCCCTAACTAAATGCCGCCATTTCGAACGCAATGGGATATGCATCGAAAGCCAGTTCGACCGTTTCGATCAGTTTCCAGTCAAATCAAAATATAAATCTATATATATTCAATTTCAATTTGCTGGAGTCACATACTAACTCGAAAAATTCCAAAAAAATATTTTCTAGCTTCGTATTGACGATACGGTCCGAACAAAACTAATTTCATCGACTTCTGAGACCGTTTGAAAAATGGCCAATTTCCTGTCGATTAAAATCAACTGAAACTGGTCAAATGCGTTTTCCTTTGCCACGCTCACATATTGAATCGAAAAATTATGAAATTTGAAACCTAGCAATAACTTTACATCACGGATCCAACAAAAGTGGTTTCGTCGAAATCCGAGGTCGTTGGCAAAATGGCTATTTTTAAGGGCCGAAATTCCATAGCGACTATTCTGAATTTTGAACTGGACATATCTTTCAACTTTTAAAGCGACATCTCAGCCTCTTTGCTTCGTTAGATAGATATGATTCAACAGATTCAAATATTTCTGGTTTCACTCAAATTCGTTTTGTTTTGCATCCGGTACAGTCAGTCAAAGTTTGAATTCAAATTTTGAAACTACCGCGCCATTTCAGGCCTTGTTTATAATTAGAATTAATTATATTCGTTTTCAAATGTCGATTCAAACTTACTTTTCATCGTTATTCTTTAAAATATTTATTTTAAATATTTAAAATCCACTATTATAGCCAATTTAAAAAAATTAAATTGGTTCAGATTTTCCGGGTCGTTACACGACCTCTATCGGAAGTCGTCGAAAATTCTGTTCACCGACGGCTTTATTTGCAACGGCTTCAAACAGCCGACGACAGTTTGTAGCCATCGGAAGTGACCCTATTTCTTGTAGCTTGGCTATTCAAATTACTCTCTTAAGTTTGTCCATGTTTTACAATCGGTATTATAATTAATACATTATCTATTTAATGTTTAGTAAAATATTTGCGGAAGTTTTATAATACTTTTGTAACAATTATGCAACCTAAGTGCATATGGTTTAATATTTGCAAATGGTTTTCTGATAACAGTAAAACAAAAATATTTTTGCAAAATATTGGCAAACAGTTCCGTAACAAATTGCGTTATATATCCCCAACATTAGATTCATATATCTCAACCAGCCTCATTTATGCTGGGCTCTCACAAGGGCATAACTAGTTGAAATGTTATCCTGATGTTACCTTATTTAAAATATTTTGGCTCGTGTAAGCTATCAAACATTTTAGGTTAAGTCAAAATGGATTGGGTTGGATCGACTTTGACCCAACCCATATATTTATTCTAACACATTTAATATAAAGGTCTGCCTGATCCAATTAACCCATTTAATAAGCGAGGTATCCTTTTAACCCACTCAAGTGTTTATACTTGTTAAGTACAACATTATCACTACAGAGAACTGCAATATGTGTCCACAAGATGAAGTATCTAAGGTAATATGTAAAAGTTCCTACAAACCAAACAAAATTAGTGGTTTCTTCTTGAAACAAGTTCAAATATGGGGACATAGACAGTTAATTTCTAAATAAAATTGTTAGTCACTATGGAGGACTACAACGTATATTCACAAGATGAAGTATCTAAGTGTTCCATGTTGTTTGTAATTTAAGTGAAAATTCATAAGTTGAAGTTTCGTCTGACTACGAAGTAGTCTAAAGAAGTTTACCATGGTCTAAACTTTTATCTAGAGAGCTTCAAATGTGAAATATTAGTCTGTAACTTCCTAAGTACAACTATTAATCACCATGAATGACTATAACATATGTTCATAAGATAAAATATCCGACTGTTTCATATCGTTCGTAATTTAAATGAGAGCTCATTGGTCTAAGTCTAGATTGATCGAGGTAGTATGAAAAAGTTACTGTAGTCTAAAAAACAGTTGTTTTTGTTTAGACGGAATTCAAATATGAGAATGTAGTCTGTTACTTTTTAATTATGATTGTTGGTCATAATGAAGGACTTTATCGTTCTTTCATAAAATTTAGTATCCGAACATTTCATATTGTCCGTAATTTAAACGAGAGCTCATCAGTTGGAGTTTCATCTAATTCCAAGTTAGGATGTACATTAATGAATGAATGTTATGTATTTGTGGTGCCTATGTTTGTAGTTCAAATATGTATATATCATGTAGAAGAAAAAACTTGGAAAATAGACGCAAAACACTAAAGAATCTAAGAATGTTTTTCTTTTAAAGATAAAGATGTTTACAAAATTCGTAACGTAACGTATCTCAACCGTCCATCACAAAGCGTTAAGTCCCCATAGCCAACCGGACTAATAAACCTTTCATCAGCAGTCGCATATTCATGCATAGGTGCCAGAATTCGAATCATTGAGTACACAATTTTAAGTAGAAATGACATCATACGTTCTTGACTTCTTACAACATGCTAAAATGAAATCCTAATTTTGACCAGTCACGTATCGTTAGACGTTATTTTCATGCCAAATGCCCGTTTATACTGGAATAAAGTGTAAGTAGATCCTTGAAGTTTGTATGCTTATTACCAAGGAAAAATTACAAATGGCATCAGTTTATCCAAGTTTTCAGTGGAAGCCTGCGTAGGTCATACGTAGATGAAATAAATAGCACTAGATAACCGAACAGGGGCAAAACTAAAATCACTGTGGAAAATGCAAGGCTTTTTAATTATGTGAAAAATTACATTCATAGTCTCATATTGCAGGATAATTGGAGAAATCAAGATATATACAAGGTATAGATGGAACGCAACAATGGGATTTTTTTTTTACAAGATGTGTTTGCGAATATCCGACCATATGCTTGATGAGGGACAATGGAGAATGCTTAATCGGGAAGCTGACATAGGTGGCTTCTGTTAATATTGGGTGGGTACGATGAAGCATATGTGTAGAGTCAACGGATACAGTGTGTTTTATTTCCACTTTCACTTACAAAGCTTCATTTGATCTCTTATCTCTTCACTCAGGAGTCCCATCTTCACATCTTCTAATATGGATTTTGAAATGAACTGATCTTTCAACCCTCAGAGTCAATAGTAATACATTATCGATATTAACATGTCAAACGTTTAAGTGCCGGAAAACCAAATCATTAGGGGTTAAAGAAAAAGAAAATAGAACAGAATATCACGATGCAGCGGATACTATTATTTTAGAAGTCATTTACAAAACTGGTGGATTAGAGTTACACTAGAAAAATTCCACACTAGGACAGTTATAGCAGTTTGTCCTTACACATCAAATAAAGAGTGCATAGTATATACAACGTAAACCTAGTAATAACTAACATCGATGAAGCCTCCTGCTCCAAGCTCCTCTAAATGCATCAGTGAAAACCTAAACTACTTGCTTAGTCATAAAAGTTTGAGCACTCATGAAACTACCCGAATTTTCCGACCAGCCTAAACCACTACACCAAATCAATGATTTTGCAACATGTATATTTTTTGACTTCCAACACATATAAATGTTAAAGGGTGATAACAGTAAAAACATGTTAGCATACACAAAAAGGTGTCACTAAAAATAAATAGGCTTCCATGTAAATTTTATAAATCCTTGCTTATAATTGATAACTCGTACAAGCGTCACTATTGCAAGCAAACATGTGGAAGAATTAGACTAGTTAGTAATTTTTGTGTATTCCATGCTTGCAAAATTTCGGCCGCATAACTTGGTTTCTAGGGTTTGCTTTCACTCAGCAAAATCTAGATTAACTTCATCTTCGATGACTTCAACGTCAATGGCGACTGGATCAACATTAGAATCGGCAATACTTCTAATTTGGTTTCTAGGGTTTTCTAGATCCACTTTGCCCTCGTCTAATACGCTTTGTTGCCTCCTTGTCATCAACGACTTGCCCTAGATCTCTACTTTTGGTCAGAGCTTTTCAGTTTTGCTTTGTTCGTGCGGATGCCTTTCGTGTTTTAAGATCTGCCTCTTCTTCTGGTTGCCTTCACTTTTCCTCTTCTTCTACTGTCTCATTGCATCTCGTAAAAGCTAGGCAAACTCTCTCCTTATTATCATCCTGCAAGACAACTATTTTTATGAGTTTTGGGTTTGCTTTAGGTATGAATTTTTGACTTTTTGAGTGTTGTTGTGCTCTCGATAGATTTTGTTTGGATCTTCATGTCGTTGTTTTAGATTGGACTGTGACAAATTCTTATGGTGTTTTTGACCAGCTTGGTCTGGCGTAGATAGTTAGCGGTTGAGGTGGTCTTTTCGGGTAACGGTGATGCTGGACTGTTTTGCTGGCACATCCTGTTATGGATGGCTATCATGTATATGTTGATGTCTCGGCCTGTCGTGAAAGGTTATGTTTTGGTTATTATTTTCTCTGTTTTGTGTTTTTCAGACTATGAGTTTTCGATTGTACTGTTCACTTTTAGAGCTTTCACCTTGCATTGTGATTCAGTCGTAGTATTTCAAACCACCTTCCAAAGCTAGTAGCAGTGTTATAGATTGCACTCAGCACAGTGCTTTTTTTTTGTTTCAAATGTATTAGTGTCTGTTATTGTGTATCTTTGTTTTTTTTCAAGTATCGTTGCTTCCATAATTAACTTTAAGAGCGTTCCATGTAATTTATGTGAGAGTTCATCAGTTGAAGTTTCTTCTGACTTCAAAGTAGCATAGAGAAGTTTACTGTAGTCAAAACAAAAGAATAACGACTTTTATCTCGAGAGCATCAAATATGAAACTTTAGTTGGCTACTTTCTAAGTACGGTCATCATGAATGACTATAGCGTATGTTCACAAAATAAAATATCTGAGTATTTCTTATAGTTCGTCATTTAAATGAGAGTTGATTGGTTGAAGTCTCGACTGATCGAGGTAGCATGGAAAAATTATTACAGTTTGAAAAAAAAAAAAAAAAACAGCAGCTTCTGCTTAGACAGAATTCAAATATGAAGATGTAGCCTGTTACTTTTTTGGTATGACTGTTAGTCATAATGGACGAGTTCATCGTTCGTCAACAAAATTTAGTATTCGAGTGTTCCATGTTGTCCGTAGATTAAACGAGAGCTCCTCGGTTATAGTCTTGTCTAATTCCGAGTATGAATGGTTTTCATGACGTGGACAAAATTTGCGACCTATCCAAACCGTCCAGCACAAAACGTCAAGTCCCCCATACTAGCCAACTGGACTAATAAAACTTTTCCTTGCATTACATGCCAGTCCCTGTTCCAACGCGATTCGACAGTGCTACCCAAAAACAAATGGCGTCATTGTATTGGTGTCACCGGTTCATGCGCAGGTGCCAGAATTCGAATCATTGGGTACACTGTTATAAGCAGAAACAAAAATGCTATACTACCCGAATGGGAATCGGGTATTTCAGCCGATTGTGAAATAAAATGATGGAGACCACTTTGAATTCCATGATTTTCGCCTTAAAATGAGGATCTGGGACCCCATACTTTTATCCCTTGTTCGGGTGAAACAGCCGAAATTGGTTCGGGTAATATAGCAAATTCCAAGCAGAAATGACATCATACGCTCATGACTCCTTAAAACATGCTACAATGAAATCCTACGTTATTATTTTTCATGCCAAACACTCGGTTATACTGGAATAAGTAAATCCTTGAAATTTGTATGCTTATATACCAGAGAAATTTGTACACTTTATCCCAGTTTTCAGTGGAAGCCTATGTAGGTCGGACAAAGATGAAATAATTAGACTGTTTGAACTTGGTATAGCACTAGATAACCAAACAGGGGCAAAATTAAAGTAATAAAAAAGTAGTTATTACGCAGAAATTAATAATGGTTTGATTGTCAATGTGGTAGGGTACGTCTATTTTGAAGGAAATGAATTTTATTGATAATTTTAGATAGAAATACAAAAAATTGACTTGTATGAATCCTTGATTCAAAGACAGTTATTTGCAGAAAGGTTGATCTGCACTGTAAAACTCAACTAAGCAAAAGATTGACAGCCTAGTAGAAATACAAAAAATTACTTGTATGAGAATCCTAGATTCAGAGAGATGGTTATTTACATAAAGGTTGATCTACACTGTAAACTCAACTAAGCAAAGGGTGACTACTTACAACAAATTTATATAAAATCACCGCAGGAAATGCAAAGCTTTTTAATTATGTGAAAAATTACATTTATAGTCCCATATTGCAGGATAATTGGAGAAACCTATAATATATATATATATATATATATATATATATATATATATATATATATATATATATACAAACAAGACGGAACATAACAATGGGGATTCTTTTTTTTTTTTCTTTACAAGATGTGTTTGCAAATATCCGATTATATGCTCGATGAGTGACGATAGAGAATGCTCAATCGAGAAGCTGACATAGGTAGCTTCGGCCGTTAAAATTGGGTGGGTACGATGAAGCATATGCGTAGAGCCAACAGATACAATGTGTTTTATCCCCACTTTCACTTATAAAGATTCATTTGATATGTTATCTCTTCACTCAGGAATCCCATCTTCATATCTTCTAATGTGGATATTGGAACGAACTGATTTTTAAACCCTTAGAATCAACGCTAATACATCAACGGTATTAACATGTCAAACATCTAAGTGCCAGAAAACCAAATCGTTCAGGGTTAAAGAAAAAAAATAGAATAGAATATCACGATGCAGCGGATAATATATAATATATCACAAATTACTTTACAAGTCATTTACCAAACTGATTGCATTAGAGTTACACTAGAACAATTCAACACTTGGACAGTTATAACAGTCTGTCCTTACACTTCAAATAAAGAGTGCATAGTATACAACGTAAACCCAATAACATCTAACTATTGATGAAGCTCCTTGCTCCAAGTTCATTTAATGCATTGAAAAACTGAACTACTTGCTTGCACATAAAAATTTGAGCACCATAGAGTTTTTGGGGGAAAAAATACCGGGTCAGACATAGGTCTGGTGTAAGGAAACTCAAACAACTTGGTTATTATACTTAAAACCTTTTGAAAACAAAAAATACCTCGTAAGACAGTGCCGCACATAAACCCGAATGATTTTTACCTTACGATAATTAAAACAATTTATGGAAAATCTCATGATATTATAATAATGTCTAGATACAAATACTTATGAATCTGAGCTGAAATTGTTACATTAATTAAATTCCAGCATAATAGGTATACAATTAAAACCGTAAAAGACTCGTATTGGTGTTTAGATTTCCATACAATGGCTGGGCATTGGGGTACCACCCATCATGATACCTCTCTATATAAAGCATACAGAGAGCCTCGCATGGACTCCCTACGAATCAGGGCCGGCCAACCCCTCTATGGATTATACCAAATATTTTACCCATTTGGTTGTGATCAGCAACCAACCGCAACATACAATAATCAAAGTGTCATTAGTTCTAGATTGGGTGGTGACAATACCCTACTTGGGCGTTATCCATTTAGCCTGAAGTATATCCCTTGTTTTAGTCATTACCAGTTGGTGAGGCTGGAGGCTATGTTTTCACCTTTTATATATGGCATATACCTATCTTTGGATGTCACATCGTCATTTCGTCGATCACTAATTGATGTCCACAAAAATAAAACCTCTGGCTCATACGTCTCGTAGAAGGATGTTAAGCTAAAAGAATTTGTCTTCTCCGCCACCAAACAGATGACTGTTTGTAAAAATCAATGTACGTGATGTATGCAATGTCATATATCCATCCATACAAGTTGTACAGGAATAGGATAAACGAAGGTACTATTTTACCAAATCCTATACGGAATAATCCCTAGGATTAGTAACAAAAAGTCCTTGCACCACGCAGAATCCTAGAATATAGGGATTACTGCTACAAATATAATCCTTATAGTTAACCATATCATCAACAAGCAGTCCTTTCCGCTCCGAAGTTCTATGCCATCAACTTTAGTCTTTAAATTTTACTTGATTTCATCGTCTTCAATGTCTTTCACATTCGTCGCTCAGTCGAAACTAAGTGGTTTTTGGATACCCGACCCGATCCTGGTCTCATTAAACCGACTATCAATAGTTTTTGGTAACCTTAACCCGATTCTCAAAAAAATAAACAAACAAGGATAATTACGGAGTTCATCTCCTAACCGTTAGTCGGCAGATTTCATTATCTCTTGTCCTTAGAGAACCAAACGAGGTTTATACACATAATGAATCATTAATAGGGATGAATGTGCCGTATAACCCAAGCGTTTCTCCAAAATATTTCCAAAGTATGATTTTGGTCCAGATTTGATAGTCGGTTATTTAACTATCAAACAACAAACATACAAGAATCAAAGGTTTATTTCCCATACTAATCACTAATCCTCATTTGATTAATCTTTTTGATTAAATTTCAAATTTCTTAAGACCAAATCATTCGCATACTTAGCCCTCCTATATAAGTATGTGTTTCAAACTTCGTTAATAAGAATTCTCATTTTAAATTCATCGTTAGTGGGTTACGGGAACCCAAATCACATCATTCAATTTCTAAGAAGTTGTCTTTGAAGTAACATAATATTTAAGGAAATAATGATTTAATTTCCAAAATAACTCTTGATCTAAAACTAACATTACTCCTCAGATAACAATAAAGTCGTCCAAGTTGGGGTACTTTATTACCTCTCAGACATTGACTCGACATCACTTTCATCCTTGAAATAATAGAAGTTTACTATCTCAAGTTCTAAATGTCCTACTTAAGTTGACTAAATTCCAAATGACTATACATTCCAAAATAAGTTTTATCAATCCAATCTTTAATAAGATTTTAAATCTCCTTTAACACACTCAAAACTTTTTACTTAAAATTTTTCATTAAGTAACTTCTTTTACAAAAACAGCTTATTTACTTCAAATGTAATTCAAGTCCAACATTAAACTTAATAGCTTATTCTTAAGTTAATTGAATTTACTTGAATCCTGTTAGTTAATAAATTATTTAACTATAACAAAACTATTTATCTCGAATACATTTAGTCAAATGATTCATTTAAATCCAAATCTATTTAATAACTTCTTTGATAAATATCTTAATCATTTACCATTTCTTTATTTATATATTAATTTTATTATTAAATAATAAATAAACTTCTAAATAAAATTGTCAAATAATTAAATTCCAAGTCAATATTTAAATAATTAACAACCGTTCAAATAAATAATTACACATTTAATTAAACTTTTAAAATAATAATTAATTATTAAATATCCTTCTAAATCAGTATAATTAAATAATAATCATTCCTTAATTAATAAATAAAACTAGGTTTAATCTTTATTAAATAGTTAAATGAACTTTAAACTTCCATTAGTAATTAAACAAACCTTGATTAAGTTCCTAATTTAAAACTTAACTTAATCGATAATTTGGCAAAGCCGACCGATTTTTAAAGTGATTGCAAACACTTTTATTATGACAAATAATAAATAGATTTTTATAGGTGTTAGTCTTAGTAACTACCAACTATTTCGGTTTTTAAGTGGACCGTCCACCACTATCGGAGTTTAAAGTGATCCGTCCACTATATTTAAACTAGGTTACAGGACCAGAGCCAGACACTATTTCTAAACTACGAATTACATACACAGACTCTGTAACACCCCACCTCCACCAGGGTCACTCTCGCAAGTACACTAGCTTTGGAGGGGTGTTGGACAAGGTAAACATGCATGCAGATATCACAAGACAGAACATATAAGTAAAAAAGAGTAGTAAAGCAGCGGATAAAACTAACATTTCAAAACCATAGTCAAGTTACATCAAAGTACTTGGTCATTATTTTCCCACAAAACAAAGTCTAGAACATAAACTGGAAACTGAAAAAAAAACATAAAGTAACTATCCCCAAAGTAGAATAAAGCCATAGCATGCTCAAGTCCAAACCGTACATGAGCTATCCAGAAAAGCAGCTAAAGATCCAGCTAGGTACCAGTGTTTCCACCCTGTAAACCTGAGGGGGGGGGGAACGGAAGAAAAGAGGCGAAAGAAAACGGGTCAGTCAAAAAGACTGGTAAGTCCTATCTACTATTAGTATAAAAAATAATAAAGTTAACTGGACATGTAAAACAGAGATGAGATGTAGGGTGATAACTGGCCTGGTGAAAAGTTAACAAGATAGATCAAGTGTGGCATCGCATATACAAGGTTAAGTTGCACCAGGTGTACTAGTATTCTAATCTATGTCAAGTATAGCAAGAAATGCTCCCTTGGCCCAAAGTTGGCCCACATCATGAGATGACCTAAATCAAGGTCCAACTACTCGGTCTAGTCGATCGGCTCCCTATAAGCCTAACTCGTCGTGTATCGGTGTCATACGGCCTAATCAGGAATGTAGTTGACTGTGCAAGGTCCACCCTAGGGTGTATCCAGACCTAAGGTGTAAACCACAGACACAATTCAAGCACGTACAGTCTAAACCTACTGGTGCCCATGTTCAACTCCAGACTTAATGTGCACGACCATGGTCCGCCTGAACAACCGGTGCACCCTTCAGCCGTCTCTTTTGGTCTCTTACAATCAGCCAGTAATCGTGCCCCTCCCTGGCCTAGTCCAGGGTATCCAGATACTCCCGAGTTGGTTACTGCTGAAAAGGACCACGTAACTAGGGTTTTAAAACGGGTTAAGTGTGGTTAACCCTATCCTAACCATGTATTGAGTCGGTCAAGTGTGTTCAAGCAGTTCATGACTTAACCCTATCAATACATCGTGTTCAACTGGCTAAGTATATTCAAGTAGTCCATGACTTAACCCTACCAATCCATCGTGTTTAATTGGTTAAGTATTCAAGTGGTCCATGACTTAACCCTATCATGTGGCATTAATTAATTTAATTCACTCAACCTCTCACATTAGACCTTGTTGTGGTTACTAGTTAAGCCGGGCGGGTCCGGGTAGCTTTACACCACAACTTAGTCTAACCTCGGGTTTCAAGTGCGACATGACCAACTACTCACATTGGGTCTTATTGCTTGTAGCCACTAGTTAAGCCGGTCGGTTCCGGGTAGATTTATGCTACAAACTCAACCCAACCTCGAGTTGGCCATTCTCATGTTTTCTAGAAGTCATGTCCAAGTTCATGTTCATGTTTCAAGCATAAACACATGTCAAACTTTCATGTCATATTTTCAAGTCATGCTTTCATGTTATTTAAGTTTGCCCAACTACCCATAACGTATTCCCATTGTACGTAAATTCGCATCAACGCAAATAGATCAAAGAGGGAACATAACAATATGACAAGGTGGGCATAAGGTGGCAAAAGTCTATCACAAGTCAAACATGGTGATATTTGCGGCAAAGGTGTTCAACCTACTAGCATATGGCCTCAACATGTATGATGGCATAAAAGGTGACTTGGCCTCAAACATATCAAATAGCATAAGGGTGATTTGGTCACAAGCATGCATAATAGCATAAGGGTGCTTTGGCCACAAGTTAAACATGGTGGCATATGAGGCAAATGTGTTCATAAACTTGTATATTACATTATAAGCCTCAAAACATGCATGATATCGAACTTTAGCAAATAGGTGAAACATGATCATAAATGACATAGGATGATAGCTAGTGATTCGCATATAACATCATATGCAAGATAAAATAAGGTTTATGAGAGATCATAAACTTGCATATTACATTATAAGCCTCAAAACATGCATGATATCAAACTTTAGCAAATAGGTGAAACATGATCATAAATGACATAGGATGATAGCTAGTGATTCGCATATAACATCATATGCAAGATAATATAAAGTTTATGAGAGTTTCTATGTTGCTTTATGCAACATTCCCAATCAAAGCTCATAGCTTTCTATGCACAAGGTCAAGGTGATGGCTTTACAAACATGCATAGAATAAATCTATGCATAACATGATAGAATCAAAGCACAAATCATACTTAGGCCCAAACTCAAACTTGCAACATGTCATATTTAACTTCATAGTTAGAATCTAAGAGTAGTATAGGGCTTACAATGCTATGAAGACTTATAAAATATAAATAAGATTGAGACGAAGCCACTAGCAACTCTAAAGACCCCCCAAATAGCAAGCTTCAATGAAAACCCTTGAGGAATTAGAAGAAGATCCTTGCTTTGATGAAGAAAGATTAAACTTTGGCCTTAGAAACTCTCAAACAAGCTTAGGAACTCTCATATGAATGAAGATGGAGGCTATGACAAGAGGGTGGAGGCCATGATTAAACATTTTGGCATAGTTTAGTTGTAGGATTGATTTATGATGATTTAGGCTAGGTATTAGGGTCCTTTTATAGAAGATTAGGTTAGTTTAGACCCTAGGATTAACCCTAATTCAGATCTGGGCCATCAATTCACGTCACTAGCCTCCAAACATGTCTTGAGAAACAAGTCAGGTGCACCCAGGCCAGACTGGCCGACCACCCAAGTCGACAGGGGTGTCGACTGGGCAGTCGATACAGCCTGGGGTGTGTTGACTCCCAAGTCGACTCCCCAGTCGACTTGGGGAGTGGCGGGATCTTTTCCCGCCTACCTGCCCAGCTGAATTTGAAATCTGTTTTTAAATTTAAATTTTCTGAAAACTTCCGTGGGCCTTAACTGGGTCATACGGACTCCGATTTTCGAAAACTCGGACTCTATTTCGCGTATTTTTCCGAGACGAACGCAATGGAACAGCCCGTTTCCCTTGATTCAGATCTTATCATTTAATTCTGCCTTGATTTATGTTATAACATGTTATTCAAAAATACGGGTTGTTACATCCTCCCCACCTTAAAGGATTTCGTCCCCGAAATCTTCAAGTTAGGAAGAACGTATCCTACCATCCATCATCCATCTAATCAAAACATCATCCACAAGTAATCATTGTCCTTAAAAGATTTCTAATGCTGTATGAAAATATGCAAAAGTGTGTGTATATGCACTTATCTAATGCGAAAATCAGGCGGTTACTGATTCAGTAAACCTCCTTAATGAAAAATATGTTAGTGTAATGAGTCCATATGTATGCGAATTCCTAATATAATCCATAGTCTCTATATGAGTGCACATAACATTCATCCATATGCAACATCCACGTGATAGCATAACAAGTTTCATCCATGAATAAGCATAAACACTCATGCATATGCGGTATGAATGTGTGAGAGCCGATCTTAGTGCCTAAGGTGTATCATGAATCCACGAGTATCCACTTGCAAACACTTGCAACCACTTGCAGCCATCAAGCATAACATGTTTCAAGTACATGTTTCATCCAAAGGGCTCCTACCTAAGGTTCTCATGACAGGATTAATGAGATAACAAGATAAACATGGATAGCAAAAGAAAGATATGCTAATCTAGGAAAAGAGATTGAGAATGTACCCTCGAAAAGAAAAGGATAAAGCCTACGCATCTTCCCCTCAGTTTCCCAAGTTGCGTCTTCTTCGGCTTCATTCCACTGAACCTTTACTAACTTGACTTCTCGATTCCTCAGCTTCTTGATCTCCGTTCCCAAGATACGAATCGGAGCTCGCCTTAAAGTTGCCTCTTTTTCTACCTCCACGTCTTCAAGAATGCTAGGATCCATTACCTCGGTTGACTCATGTAGGCACTTGCGGAGATGCGAGACATGAAAAAAACATTGTGCACTCCGGCCAGCTTCTCGGGCAATTATGAGCTATCTTCCCCACTCTTTCTATAATAGGGAAGAGTCCTTGGTGCCAGCTTCCCAACTGCTCCAAAACGAACCATATTTCGCAAAGGAAAAACCTTCATGAAAACCATGTCTCCAACTTCGAATTCCAGATCTGTCCTTCACTTATTAGCATAGGATTTCTGTCTACCTTGGGCCATCTTTGAATCAACTCTACCTTCTCGGATGTGCCCCTTTTCATGTCGGGCCCAAGTATACACTCATCCGTTGTCTCCCACCAACATGTTGGTGACTTGCACAACCTCCCATAAAAAGCTCCGAATGGTACCTTCCTATGCTTGCTTGGTAGATGTCATTGTAAGCAAACTCTACGAGAGGAAGGTGGTCTTCCCAAGTGCCACCAAAGTCAAAAATGCATAGCCTCAACAGTTCTTCTAGTACCCTATTCACCCTTTCGGTCTGGTCATCCATCTGTGGGTGATAGGCCGTACTTAGATTCAATTGTGTACCCATTGCTTCTTGCAAACTATACTAGAACTGACTAGTGAAGATTGGGTCACGATCGCTAACTATGCTAGAAGGAACTCCATGCAATCGCACTATCTCTCGAAGGTAAACAGATGCTAGCCATGATACGGTCCTCTTCCTTTTCACCGGAATAAAATGGGCTCTCTTTGTAAGTCTATCAATTATTACCCATATCCCATAAAGCCCAAATAGTTTGGTGACAAACATCTTCACCCCAACTATATATCACAAACAGGCGAGTCATACTCCTTATGGGGTTTGCAACAGAACTAAGATTGAGAATAGGACCGAGAGGATATACTAAAAAAATAGCATGCGAGTAAGCTCTACAGAATAATAGGGATCAAGGATATACTCTTAGAAAGAGATATAATGTGCGTATCTAGTCTTCAATCTTCTAAGTCGCATTTTCTTGAGCTTAATCCTATCGTGCCTTGAACGTCTTTAAACTTCACAATTTCGTAGCTCTTAATTCTTATTTCCAAAATAGGAGTTAGATCTCATTTCACCATTGCCTCTCGTTCCACTTCCACATATTCTTTTCCTAAAATACTTGGCTTCCACATAACTACGTGCTCATGGTTTCATGCAAGCTTTACAAAATTCGTTAGTGAATCCTGGACCTCATTTACATACTATACGGTATCCCACGCAGAAGAACTATCTCTTGGAAACAAATGCCAATCCACGTTGCCAAATGTACTTACTAGGGTGATTTCTATAACCCATGCTTAAGCGAAAGGGACTATCCGCCTTAGTGGCGAATCACCACCGGAGCACCCCATTCTGAAATGCTTCGCCTAGTGAAATTTTTCTCAGGCTACTCCTTGATTTACTTGCTAAGATCTCTTCTTTCTCGCGGGGCCATGTGCCTAACAGGCAATGAAACTGGCTTGGCATTATCAACAAGATGAATACGGAAGTCTATCTCGCGTTTAGGGGGTGACCCCTTAACCTCTTCAAAGACACCAGGATATTCTCGGACCACTCTCACAGATTGCAGATCATCGATGGACGAGTCAAGAGATTCAAGATAACATGACATGACGGGATCCATAGGGTTACCAGAAATTTCTAGGGGATTACCGAGGCGAGTCATGAGCCTCACTACCCTATGCTCACAGTCAAGAATGGCTCCATAACTGGACAACCAATCCATGCCCAAAATCAACCCGTGTCCCATAAACCCGAGAACATAAGCATTACACATGAATTCTACGCTCAAGATAGAGATTTTCAAATCCATACAAATCACAAGTAGATGGGCGGAACCCCCAATTGGATTTGAAACACTAACAGGACCTCAACTAGACTAGTACTTAGGTGCAAACTTTTAACAAGATCAGAAATAAAACTATGCGATGCGCCAGAATCAAATAAGGTACGAACAGGGAAATCAGAAATGTAAACATGACTTTCTATAGAAACACTACCTCGATCAAAAGCTGGAAGAGCGAGGAGAGCCTGCAACTGCCCTCCAGAGGGTCCTGCTCACTGAGTTTGCCTTTTTCCTTGTCCTCGCTTTTTTTTCGGGCAATCCTTACTGAAGTGTCCAGACTTTCCACAATGAAAGCATACGCCCAGCTTCCTCTTCTTCTTCTTACAGTCTTTAGCTATGTGCCCAGTGATCCTACAGAAGTTG
>JASFAX010004958.1:0-37756 GCA_030737875.1 Allium sativum | reverse complement strand
AAAGTATGTTGGAAAGTAAACCCAATTTATTATTCTCTCGTAATTTGTTGTGTCTATTAGTTTAAGTGTCATGTCGCTTCGTTTAATGTTGTATCTATTAATCAATTGGTGTCTATTGGTATGTGTAAGGGTGTGTCTAGTCTACTATATAAGGGTTGTCATATTTTGTTGTAAGTCAAGGCAAGTAATGCAAGAAATATTGTAAGAAGTATTGCAAGAAAATTTAGTTATCCTCCTCCTCTTTAATTCCAACAAATTGGTATCAGAGCGTCAGGTTGAAACTATGGCAATGTTATTTTTCTCGTCGTTCGTTCTCACAGAAGAAAATTTCGAAGAGTGGAGTAATAAAAAGAAAGAAGAGTTGATCTCCAAAGGGCTTTGGGAGATCGTTGAAAGTGGCTACGAATGGCCAAAAGACGTCAAAAATATGACGGAGAAAGAGAGTGAGGCATTCACAAAGTTGAGATGGAAAGATCGTTGTGCACAAGCTGCAATGAGTGAGAACATTGATGAAGAAGCTTTCAACCATATTATTGGAGAAAAAACAGCAAAAGATTCGTGGAATTTATTGAAGGAGGCTTATGGTAGGAATGTGATGGAGAACAAAGAAGAAGAAGATGAAGAGAAGGTCGAAGAAGCGAAAGAAGAGGACAGAAACAAAGGAGTTGAAAATGAAGATATTGAGAGTGAAGAAAAAGAGGATGAAACACTTGCTGCGGATTCAAAGTCTGGTGAAAAGTCAATGGAGATTGGTCACACCATCGAGGAAGATCAAATTGCTAAAACTACAGTTAATGGGCCAGATTCAGCTGTAAAAGTACAACCGCTGATGTTGAAAAATGAGCCTGATAGTTTCAAGATGCGAGTAGCCGGAAAATGGCAGCAACAACAGGTTCACCGTCTCAATATTCAGGAGCATCAGGGAGCTGATCTGATGAGCAAACATGGAATTAATGTTTCAAGAGGTGTAGCTGTCTCATCCTTTAAAGAGATCAAGAAAGCGGTTAAGGAGATTTTTCCCGATGAAAAGGAGATTGTAGTGAAAAGTCAAATTCTTGCTAGCCGTAGAGGTTTGAGAACCTTCAAAAATGGATTTAAAGGCGGAGTGCATATTGTCAAAGCTGACTTGAACTATATTGGCCTTGATGGAGAAATCGGATGCATGGTCAATGGTGCTGGACTTGCAATGGCTACCATGGACATTATAAAATTGCGCGGTGGAACGCCTGCTAACTTCCTAGATGTTGGTGGTAATGCATCAGAAAATCAGGTTGTTGAAGCTTTCAAAATTTTGACATTGGATGACAAAGTCAAGGCAATATTGGTCAATATTTTTGGAGGAATCATGAAGTGTGAGGTCATAGAAAGTGGAATTGTCAATGCTGCTAAAGAGGTTCAATTGAAGGTTCCTGTAGTGGTTCGATTGGAAGGCACCAATGTTGATCAGGTAAAACAAATTCTGAAGGAGAGTGTTATGACTTTGATCACAGCAGAAAATGATGCTTTAAGGAATGAAGAAATCATTGAGCATAAACCCAAACACGTGAGATATAAATCAGTCGAAGCCGAAATGTTCTCAGAAGTATTGAAGTTTGAAGATAAGTTAAAAATGATTAAAGAATTGGGTTTAAGGGGGGATGTTGGAAAGTAAACCCAATTTATTATTCTCTCGTAATTTGTTGTGTCTATTAGTTTAAGTGTCATGTCGCTTCGTTTAATGTTGTGTCTATTAATCAATCAGTGTCTATTGGTATGTGTAAGGGTGTGTCTAGTCTACTATATAAGGGTTGTCATATTTTGTTGTAAGTCAAGGCAAGTAATGCAGGAAATATTGTAAGAAATATTGTATTGGTATGTGTAAGGGTGTGTCTAGTCTACTATATAAGGGTTGTCATATTTTGTTGTAAGTCAAGGCAAGTAATGCAGGAAATATTGTAAGAAATATTGCAAGAAAATTTAGTTATCCTCCTCCTCTTTAATTCCAACAAAGTAGCATAAAATCAACATTTCTTTTTTAACATTATTCCCTCTAGAATAAAATCAGCATTTCTTTTTTAAAATTATTCCCTCATTTCAAATCTTTTAAAACGTATATTTATAATGTTAAACTAGGTTTGCTTGTTGTATTATATATAAATATGAATATTAGACAACTGTAAGTTCACCATTTGTTTCCTTCCAAATCCCTTACACCAGTGGGGTTTTGAATGATCATAAACCGCATATCACCATAAAGCACGATCATATAACATGATATCTAACTATAGTCTAACGCTTTCTCTATGTCTATATATGTGTATGTGTGTCTCTCCACACACACACACATACACACACACACACTGTGTGTGTCATAAGGTTAAGTTTATAAGTTGAAACACGGTAATATAACTTTAGTCAAAGAAATCACCCCGAAGGTCGCCCATTTAGAACTTCCTGCAAAATAATAAAGAAATTTTAATGAATAATAAAGAGAAATTGTCGTAGAAGAAGCCTTTGGAACTGAATTTGAATCATTAACACAAACAAGAAAAAATGTGTTCATACTCAATACAACATAATAATTAGCAGCTTAGTTGACAAATTAACCAAAGTCTTACAATTATAATTAAAAGATATATTTTCCAATTATCAATATGTTCGAACCCTATTCTAATTTTCGTAAATATTACACAATTGTATGAGCCTGTTCTTTCACATTTTATTTAAGCTTAATTACGTCGATATATTTAAAACAACGTGGATTTATGGGTGCATTCTTTTGTTAAACAAAAAGAGCATTTGAAAAGGACAAAAAAATTTGGTTTAAGGGAAAAAATGTTTTCATGTTGTAAAATTGAGTATACAGAAGAGACCGAAAGATAATATTAATTTTTTATCACTAATTATATTGTCAATGTATCAGCATTATTTCAAAATAGATGTATTTTGATAAGGTAACTTAATCCGAAAATCTATGATTCAAGTTAAAAAATAGTTACATTAACACAACAGTTTTGAATTACAAATACAATCCTGATTGCGAATGAAGAAAACTCAAATTTCTGTTGTTTAAAATTGAAAGAAACATTTCAACGTCATGTGTAGTTCCTTTAACGTATACAATCATAACAATTTTCAAAACTTGCTGAAAATAAATATAAACGGTATAATTCCCTTGTTGAAATCTTTCAACAACCTACCAAGTAGGAAGAGCCAAAGATATCGTATACACAACGACGACTACCATTTCCCAAATGCACACTAGGTTTTTTTTGTTTAGAATATGATCATACAACATACCATTAATATAATAAATTGTTTCATATGACAATACGAATTAAATTCTTTGGAGCTTTTAGTTGGCCTCTTTAATTTTCATAATAGCTCATATCAATGTCAAAATCCAAATGGTGAAAGTCGTCGTACGATTCAGCCATTGATATTTAGCTTGAAGCTAAGAAAAGTGAGATGGAATGAAGATGAACAAGATGATGGAACGGAGATGGAGGAGGATGGGGGTGGAGGTGGTTTATAAGTTGACTTTTGAGTTAACCGTTTTAGTTAATAATCGGAGACAGACACAGCTGAAGACGCCAATGGTTGATTTTTCAATGGTTTCCTCATAACGGACCATTGTTGGCGGCCTCATCAAGGATGTGTCAAATGTTAGTTTTTATTAATCCCCTTATTATCACAAAACCAATTGGGTATGTGATGAAACATCTTAGTTTATATCCAGGATCTTAGTTCAGTATTTCCCGACGTAGGACAACTTTGAAGCACCATTCAACACACCCCTTTGCTTCAAAGTTGTTGAGATCAAAGCACTTTCTCATCACCTTCAATTGTTGAAGCACATTATCTTCAACTCTACTAAAATCCTGAGCTCTGATACCATGTTAGTTTTTATTAATCCCCCTATTATCACAAAACCAACTGGCTATATGATATGGGGAATATCTTAGTTTATATCCAGGATCTTAGTTCAGTATTTCCCGATGTGGGACAACTTTGAAGCACCATTCAACATCAAATGTGTCCGAAGTGACGTCAACTAGACCCGACTAAAAGAGACTCTAAACATGGCAAGCACCCAAACAATTATGTTATGACCAAATACAAAATAATTTAAAGGATATACAATTAGCAGTAAGTAGATCAAGCATATTGGTAAATGGAAATGACAATATTTAATGTACTAAAAAGCACGTGTGAGGCGTGCCATAGCCCACAAGGCAATGTGTGGGAAGTATGACCTAAATGTGAATTTATGTACCTTGCACACCGTGTATTTGAGAGGCTAATCCTAATTCACTAAGAAAGAGCAACAATTATTTTGATGGTCCTAAAATTGATTCAATTTCAATTGGCCATCAATTCATTACATGGACTCTGACGTGCTAATGTACAAATAACAGTTTAGAAAATAAGATAGTGAAGGAGAAGAAGAGATGAGGAGGGACTGAAATATTTAAGCAATGAATTATACTGGCTCTCGATGATTCCATTTCATTCACTCGTTAAAGCCAAAGGTACACAGTGCAAATCAAGTATGGAAACCTGTCCATAATTCATAACAATCTTCCCTAATTCTAGGAATAGAAAGATACTTTTCTTATTACATCTGTCATCTTGTGCATATTGTTTCTAGCAATCCACAGACTCGTATTTTTGCAAACTGTTGTAATACAGCAACCATAATATTAATATTGTTGCATGTTTGCTAGCTAATTCTAGTTGCCATATGGTTCAGGCATAGCCGGGCCCATGCAAGTGGGCTGGGTTATTTGAGCCGTATCTGGGGTTCAAATTAGTGAACGGAATCAACATCACAAATTGATCAACTGGAATTAGTTATTGAAAATGATTCCACTTATGGAATCAACTCTTATATGCAACCAGTTAAAAAGAGAGAAGCAAAGAGGGGAAATAAGCTGGTAAAATTACAAAGATGAGCTTAGAAAGAACTCAAACTATAATTTGGGAATAGAATCTGCAGAAGGTGTATTTTGTTGCTAGGTCCGGGTATCATACATCTCAATCTCATCAAACATTACAGACCCAAATGCAGATTCCTGAACGAAGTGAAGATGATATGAATTCTTCTAAGCCTGAAGCAATGGACTCTATGGAAACTGCTGACGAAATGGATGCATCAAACGACAATAAGGTAGACATCAAAACTGTTGAACATGTCATGACAAAATCAAAAACAATACGAAGGGCTAGGTCAGATGAGACAACTAATGATGCTTTCGCAGATATTGATGCTGGTGTGATTGACAACCCCAAATGGATAAATGTGATCAATCAGATCAAGGGGAAAAAGAAGAAAGCTAGGAAATTTAAAAAGCTGACAAGTTTATCTATTTCTGAGCCAGGTTCTTCTTCTGGTACTTGGTGATTATCCCTCATCAGGAAGGAGAGAATTATGTCTTCCTTTTGTCGACGAAATGGATGCATCCAACGGCAACAAGGTAGACATCAAAACTGTTGAACATGTAATGACAAGATCAAAAACAGTACGAAGGGCTAGGTCAGATGAGACAGCTGATGATGGTCAGGCAGATATGGATAATGGTTTGATTGACAACCCCGAATGGATAAATGTGATCAGTCGGATTGAAAGGAAAAAGAAGAAAGCTAGGAAATTTAGAAGGCTGACAAGTTTATCTATTTCTGGGCCAAGTTCTTCTTCTAGTACTTGATGATTATCCCTCATCAAAAAGGAGAGAAATATGTCTTCCTTTGGTCGATATTAGTTTGACTTATGATAGGTTCTAGCTAGATATAGACTAGTATTGTTTTTAGATTTTGCGTCTTTAGGTTGTACGGATATTCAATACGAGTGTTCTTTCAGTGAGGGTTCTGTCACTTGTTTTGAATTTGTATAACTATAGATGCAGAATCTTTACTTATATATATATATTGAAAATTGGTTCACTTTATTTCAATACCAATCAGATATTTTGTTTATATGCCTCATCAAAATCTTATTCCGCCTAACATAGATGAGTGCGACATAAGGAAAAAGAGTACATATAAACTCTATATATTAACAATACAAAACCAAACAAGTCAATCAAACAAACCCTCTCTCACTCGCACAATCCTTTCAAACTCAATACAAAATTACAGACTCATAAGAAACAAATACAAACATATTCAATGCTTTTATACCCATTACAAACAAACTGAACCAAAACACAGCTAAAACAACATACAAGTTAATCTGTATCCATTAGTTCAACACCCCATCTCCTTAAGAAATCAACATTAACCCTAGTTCTCAACGTCTTACTGCCATTATTATTCACAAAGAAGAAAATTTCTTTCTCAATCATCTTCAATCTAATCTCCTTTGAAATAATCCTATCATTGAAATGCCTTGAATTACTTTCTTTCCATATCTGGTATACTGTAACAGTATACGCTGCACAGGCCACATCTAAAATCCGGTTCTTAATTTTAAAAACCATTCATTATTTTCATTGCCTCATCTTCCAGTGAACCACAAAGAACAGAATTAAAACAAATCTTTAGTGAAATAGAACATATAAACCATGAATATTCACACAAAAAGAAAAGATAACGTATTAATTCTTCTCCGTTTCTACATAGAAAACAACAGTTCTCTTCAACAACTCCAAATCTTCTTAGCCGATCTTATGTATTGAGTCTATCATTGACTGCTAGAAAAGAAATAAGAGTCATTCTTTTTTTGCATTCTTATTGTGCCATATTACCTTATACATATCATTAACATGTTGTCTCTTGCGAATTTTATCCCAGGCTTTGTGAAACGAGAATAACTCACCATTACACCATTCACAAAAGTCATTTTGAGACATATTACTTAAAGCAACAGCATCAACAAAACGCTAAACCTCTTTTGTAGCTGCATGTAACCCACTATTAATCTGACCTTGTATTATAGATGATACATACTTATTATGTCTACCCAGCATATGAAATCTACAGACCAATTAAATCAACATGGTACTTACTTTTAATCCAAGGTTCAAACCAAAGTAAAGTAGATGATCCCAAAGTTATTACCTTACTAAACAATTGACAATCTGTTGTTCTAAGTCTTAAAATAGTTTTCCAAGTGCTTGAAAAATTATTATCAATCCTCATATTCCAAAACAACTTACCACAACAATATTTCTTCTTCATTCATAGACTCCACAATTAAGAGCTAGACAAGAATTTCCACATCATCTTAATATCAGCTACCTTATTGAGATCATAAAAGGGTTTAAGACTTATACCACCTCTAGATTTCGGCACACAGCTTATCCCAACTCATCTTATGAGACGCACCACCCCAAAAGAAATCAGCACACATCATATGTAATTTATCAATTATATGCTCAGGAAGTTGGTAAACAAAAATCCAATATAAAACAATTGGAGTTATAACAGCTTGAATTAATTCAGCCCTACCAGCAAAACTCAAAAAAAATAACATCCCACCCTTGAATTTTTGATTGAAATCTATTCAACAATGATTGGAAATCATTATAATGGATATAATTAGATGATAATGGCATGCTTAGGTATTTCACTGGCAATTGACCATTCTGAACCCCTAAAATAGAAGTTACTTCGCTAGTACTTCGAGCATGAGAACTAAAGCATACCTTAGTTTTAAGAGTACTCACACAAAACCACAATAATTCTTTAGTCTACCAAATGCATCATTTAAAGAGACTGCACTAAATAAGTAAGCATTTACCAAATACCATTAAATCACCGGCATATAAAAGATGAGAAACTATAGGGTCAAACTTACGCACAGGACAGAAATTTTGCTACAACAACATTTCATTCATGCTGAATATAAAATATTCCATTGCAATAGAGAAGAGATATGGGGATAATGAGCCACCTTGTCGTATTCCTCTATTTGATGATATAAAACCTTTAAGCACTCCTTGAATCAAAATTGGGAATGTGGGGATGATATACATTCATATATGACATTAATAAAGTTAATAGGAAATCTCATTTTCATCATAATATGACAAATAAACTCTCTATTAATCATGGCACATGCTTTATGTAGATCAACTTTTACACAAAACTTATTAACCTCAGGCTTCTTAAAATCTCTCAACAATTCATGTGCAAGAAGAATATTGTCCTCAATATATCTAGTAGGAATGAAAGCACATTGATTTCGGGATATTAAATGTGGTAGTTACCATTTAATTCGATTGCATAAGATCTTGCTAAAGATTTTATTGTACTTGTTACAACAAGTAATTGGTCAATAATGAGAGATATCAGTTGGTCTTTCCACTTTTGGTATCAAAGTTAAAAAGTTGTGATTACAACCCTTAGGCAGTTTAGAAGATATAAAAATATCCTGTAAGGTAGCTAATAATTCAACCTTAAGATCTTCCCAATGAAGTTTTAATAACTTAGAATTCAAATCATCAGGTCCAGGACTTGAATCATCATGTATTGAATGTACTGCTACTTTAACTTCATCTAAAGAGATAGGTTTAAGTAGTACATGATGTCCATGCGAGTTAATCACATGAGATGATTGGAATGAAGAGAACTCATTGCAAGTCGAACCATTATAAAGTACTTACTAAGTGGCTTCTGAAGGTACTTAATCTTGTTTGTATAAGAGATCACTATTGGAATTAATAAGAGCTTTGAGATTATTTGAATACCTTCTAGTTGTCATTTTGGAGTGATTTTTATTTGAATTCGTGTCACCATCTTATAGTCAGGAGACTTGGTATTTTTTCTTATAATTCCAAAATTTGATATGCTTTTGAACTAATAAATCTTGTTTTGCTTCAAGCATTTTTTCATATAGCACTAAATTTTCAGGATCCAAATCAGAGGCAATCTCACTATCTTTAAAGTTAGCTTCAGCTTCCAGTAATAATTCATCATCTTTAACCCTTACTTTATTCCACTTTTTCAGTTCAACTTTACAAGCCTGAAGCTTTTGTTGATATGTATAACTCAGGTATCTCCAAATATCTGAATTAAGTCCTCTCATAATACATTTCCCATACCTAGGTTTAAGATGCCAATCATTCAAATATCTAAATGGAAACCCTTTTGAAGAAGAAGAGGTAATAAGGTCTAATAATAAAGGATTATGATCACTTGACAATTGAGATAGAGACAAAGCTTTCATATTAGAAAATTTATGTAAACATAAATGATTAACAAACATTTTATCAATATTATTGGCCATACCTCTATGTCTCCATGTGTAGTTAAATCCACTAGCTTTAATCTCAATCAAACCAGCTTGTGATAAACAATTTTTAAAAGCTCTGATATGTTGAAATGGCATAGGTAATCCTCTTTTGTGTCTAAATGAGAAGTAGAATTATTAAAGTCTCACCATAAGAATCCACTCCTCATTCATACTCTCTGCCTCATGAATTATATGCTGCCACAAAGTCTGCACTCTCATACAAACTATTACAAGCATAAACAATAGTAACAAATATAATCAGACCACCCCTATTAGTAGCTTACACTGTAACATGTTGATTAGACGAAGAAATCATATCCATAGACCATACTGCAATATCCTTCCTAAAAATGAAAAATCACGAGGAAGATAATCCCACAAGCTTGGAATTAATCTGCCAAATGACCTAAAATTTATTGTATTAATGTTATTTTCTACCAAACTAACAATAGTTGGTTTGAATTTAGTAAGAAGAGATGATACATCTAACATATGCTGAGGTATATTAATCCCTCTGACATTCCATATCATGATTGTCATTTGATAGCTGAATTGCTCCTTAGTTGCCTTTTAGGAGAAGCAGAGCAATTGATTACATTTTTACCCTTTAGATGATCTAAGTACTCATTATTTTTTGAAACCCCTTCTGATACATCATTATATTCTTCAGAGCCTGGATCTCCATTCAAATGGTCAGCAATGTGACTTAAATCTTCAAGGATAATATCATTAGGTAATTCAACATCTAAAAACCCCAAATTATCATTGACTCAAATACAGTCGGATCTGAATGAACATCATTATCAACACTGTTATTATTAGTAGTAGACAAGGTTTCTATGTCTTATTTCTATCTAGTCACCAATGTAGGTTCCTTAGTTAATATGTGAATAGCAATTTTATGACCAGATCTCTTGTATTGATCACAATGAGATGGAACAAATTCATAGTCAACTGACACTTCCCTTTTATGACCATTATGAAGCACAATAGGAATTTTATCGACTAATTTAGCTTCAAAATCAATAGCAACAAGCATTCTAGCAAATTTTGTGATTCTCTTATTAGTTGTATTCAGATCAGTACAAATCGATTCTCCTATAAAACTTGCTATCATCGAAAAAGCTTGATTAGAACACATTTTCATATCCAACTTAAACAACTCAATCCAGATCTGAACCTTCTTAGCATTAACCTTATCAAACCCATACCCAAGAAACTATTTAAACACCAACAATAATTTGCCAAAGTAAGAGTAAGTCGACGATTTCAAAACCGTAAAACAATCCATGTTATCTTCAAACTGAACAATATAATGAAAACCAGGAGCAATATAGATCAGGAATTTACCTCTAGGTTTCCAAACCTTTGAAATGAATTCCTTCTGTTTAGTCACTAACAATTTGAA
The DNA here is from genome assembly GCA_030737875.1 of Allium sativum. Classification (NCBI taxonomy): domain Eukaryota; kingdom Viridiplantae; phylum Streptophyta; class Magnoliopsida; order Asparagales; family Amaryllidaceae; genus Allium; species Allium sativum. The sequence continues at coordinate 27,134 of JASFAX010004958.1, read as the reverse complement.
ATCCACTAGATGAAGAGCTATCGTATTTTGCCACGAATCGGCTGAAGTTTTGAAAACATTTTCTGGAATAAAAACATGATTTGCTGAAGGTTTTACAAATTTCAGAGAAGTAAAATCTATCTCATTTGACGAAATGGGATTAGCATCGACCGACCCAACTTGGTAGGAAGCCACCGACATTTCAGGAGAAGGACATCGATGATCTTTAGAAAAAGGTTTTGGCGAGCAATTTGAGGAAGGAGGAAATTTCCCTCTTTCATTCGCTATTTTTTAGTTATGTTATATATATATATATATATATACATATACATATATATATATATATATATATATATATATATATATATATATATATAGAGGACCGTTCCAGGATACCCCTATTTTGCAGCACCCATTTAGTACCTCTACCTTACCGTGAGCTTCACTAATCCAAATCCAATAAGATTTTATAGATGTTCAATCCAAATATATATTATCATCTATCCAAAATTTAAGCTCGTTCCGACATTTGAAGAATAATATATTCGATGTTTAAATTTAGCGGTTTGATTAAATGTCTTAACAATGAATAATTGAGCTAAGATTTTGAAAATATTACGAATGTCGGAACAGACAGTGTAGTCAATAGTGAATAACGCAAAATAGCGCAAGGCTTGCGTTATGCGCTATAGGGCACGCTATTTGGTCCACTTTTTTTTTTTTGCATTATTTAATAACTAATCAAGTATATTATATCTAATTGAAATTTAATTCTATGTTTTTGCATATTTCGTGCCATATTCAAACCCTTCAATACTCCAAGCACAAAAACTATCATACTTTATGCATGTACTAAATATTTGTTGATGTAAAATGCAATTATATAAGAGAAATTTAATAAATCAATATGTGACGGCCAGCCCCGTACCAGCCGGCATTTCCTCCGAAAGTGCGCTGTACACATGCCTGACTAGCACGGGACGATCGTCAAAAGAAAGGAAAGAAGGGAATTAACTAACCAGGAACCTGTAGAATGTCTCACAGCGCATGGAATAAAATATAATAATAACATACTTGATATAAAACAGGTGAGACAGTGCATAAGCTGATAACTAAAACCAACATCAACATCAGAGCAGCGGAAATCCAAATACAGCTTATTACAACTTTCCAAATTTACTGTCTCTAGAACAAAAGAAAACTGAAGTAGAAGATGCACTACTAATGCCCAAGCAGTGATCTTCAACAACACAGGGAGAATACTATATATATCATACGTGGAAGCCTCCTGCTCGTCTCCGGATCATCTACCCGTGCATCACCAGCCGACCTGTCTCTAGTCTGCTCGTGTGAGCACCCAGAGTAATAAGAGAAGACATAAAACTCTGGGTCAGACATAAAGCCTGGTATGAGCGATAAGCATTTAAACAGAACAATAACAAGTATACTAAACCATACCTGAACCTGGACCTGCAACCAAAGAGTTAGTACCACATACCGTACAATACTCTAAGGTGCTATACTGGATAGTGTAAAGAATACGAGGGTGGGGTGTGCATGTCATAATGATGGCAAACAAATCAAGCATAGCAACCATCCTCACATCCCTCACTCAGTGCGTAAAGCATACGATATTCACCACTTCGATCACCCATCCTTGCTACGATCACTTTTCCCCATGAAGTCATAAATGGCTTCACTGCACTGATAACGTAGCCACTAGTCCTTCGCTATGTCCACTTGCCCCATGGAGTTATTCACCCCATCTGCGCTGGCTCATAGCCTTATCAGTCCTTACTATGTCCACTTGCCCCATGGAGTTATTCATCCCATCTGCGCTGGCTCTTAGTCTTACCAATCCTTTACTATGTCCACTTGCCCCATGGAGTTATTCACCCCATCTGTGTTGGCTCATAGTCTTACCAATCCTTTACTATGACCACTTGCCCCATGGAGTTATTCACCCCATCTGCACTGGCTCATAGTCTTACTATGCATCACCTTGCCCCTCAAGTCATAATGACTCTACTGCACTGATAACGTAGTCTTGCTACCATCACCTTGCCCCTCGAGTCATAATGACTCTACTGCACTGATAAGTAGCCCATCATCCATTTTTAGTGGTGAATCGAAGTTATGAACGTCGACAACTCCTTAGCACACGTCCCGCAGCAAAGTCCAACAATGAAGTGAACTCATCGGTTCCCAACTGGATCATGAGCTCTAACTTCCCATATTGAACTACCTTTGCATCTCGGGTTATTGATCAATACTGGGTCGGGTCGGGTCCCCCTTCTAGCCATCGGTTCGGGTCGGGTCCTCTACTTTAAGTTGGTTCGTAGTCTTCTCCTGTAGCGGTTCGGTTCGGGTCCACCGCGTTGCATCGGTTCGGGTCCGGTGTCCCACTTCGGGTCGGGTCGGGTTGCCATCTCCCATTCAGTTCGTGCTTCCGCTCCGATCAGCTCCCTCGTTCTTCTCATGCTCCGATCCGATCTCTCCTCCTTTATCCGATCAGATCTCTCCTCCTTTATCCGATCCGATCTCTCCTCCTTTATCCGATCCGATCCCAGTTCAATTAGCGTGGCCTTCCTTTTTGCCAGTTTTCTCAAGTGTCAAGTTCCGATCCGATCGAATCCCTTGCCCAGTTCAACTTATCTGATCCGAGCCCCCATATCCGATCCGATCTGGTCCAGAACCTGCACTTTTCCTGCAACTTTTCCAGCAAGTGTTTTACGCCATTCGACGACGTTTTCGACCAATTTAACTATTCTAATCAATCACAAATCATTCCAAACAGTCATAGCAACATAGCAAACTAACCACATACACCAAAACAACGAATTTACGTGTCAAAATGGATCAAATATACCCAAAACCCCATATTTTCCCTTAAGCATGTTTAAGCAAAACTAATCATAGGGTTAACAAAACTTAACCAAATTAAACCAAAATTCTACCAAAGGCATAAAATATCAATTTCGAATTTTTAGATATTTTTCCAGAATTTATTAGTGTATAAATTCGCTAATCTTCACTAATTACCCTTAATTAACCATAATTAGTGCAAAAACTATGCAAATCACTCACCTTGGCCACAAATATAATTCTCAGAACTGAAACCTCGCTGAATTGGGTGAATTCTAACGTCTAACAGCAGCTCTAATCTTGCTTTCGTGTTTTCTCTCCTTAATTTGATGTAGATTAAGCTAAAACTCGATTAGAAAGTGATTTGGGGATGTTTCTAGATGTTGGCGGCCATTGTTAGGGTTCAAGAATGAAAGTGGCGGCTGGGAAATGAGGATAAGATCGTTCTCTAACTGATTTCAGCCTCCTCCTTACCCTAATCCCGAAATCCCCCATTGGGCCTAGCTGTTAATCACCCGGTTAAGCCCAATTAAGCTGTTTTTCACTATCTGAAACTTGTTTCAGCCATATCTCCCAAACGCTGAGTCAGTTTGGCTAATGTGACCACTCTACGGAATTGTAAACCATCATCCGAAGCCAATGGAAGTGGTTTCAGGTCAAAATTCCTTTCCAATCAAAAGTTAGGGCCAAAACAAGATCAGCTAGGGGCAAAATGGTCATTTAAAAATCAACAAAATCATAAGCATGGGAAATGACTCTAATGGATGTTTCCCAAAGTTACATGACCATACGACTTCATATGGGAAAGAAATAAATATTCTACGATCCTATGATACGTAGAATACGGGTCGTTACACTCTCCCCCTTAAGAAATTTCGTCCCCGAAATTCCTTAACCCAAAACATACAAAAGATCTCGCATGCCTAACAGCCACATACAACAATCAAACATGCAAAACAAGCAAACAAGCCTACCCTATCATGCGGAAAACTAAATCGAAGTCAAAATCTTACCAGGCAAAGAGTTCTGGATACATCTTCCTAATGTTCTCCTCTGTCTCCCAGGTGCAATCATTCTCGTCCTCGCCCCACTGAACCTTGACTAGCTTCACCGCCTTCCTTCGAAGTTGCTTCATGTCTTGCTCGACAATACGGGCCGGCTTGCGGTTCCCAACCGCCTCGGGTTCTACTTCGAAGTCCTCTAACTGATCAGGTGAAATAGTAATATCTGGGACGTGAACGAACTTCTTTAGTTGGGAAACACGAAATACATTGTGAACTCCCGCCATCTTCTCTGGTAAGTCAACTCTATATGCCAAATTCCCGACTGGTTCAAGAACAGGGAATGGGCCAACAAATCTTGGTGCTAACTTGCCTCTCCTGCCAAATCGTATCACGCTCTTCAACAGAGAGATATTGACAAACACCAAGTCACTAACGGAGAATTTTAAGTCTCTTCTCCTCTTATCAGCATAACTCTTCTGCCTATCTTGGGCAGCTTTCATTCGTTGTTGAATGATCTTGATCTTGCCTGAAGTTTCCCTCACCACATCTGGTCCAAGCACAAACTTCTCGCCAGTCTCTATCCAACATGATGGTGAGTTGCACGGTCTTCCGTACAAAGCTTCAAATGGAGCCATCCCGATACTGGATTGGTAGCTATTATTATATGCAAACTCTACTAGATGCAAATGGTCATCCCATGATCCGCCAAAATCCAGTACAGAAGCTCTCAAGAGGTCTTCCAATATACGTTTCACCCTCTCCGTCTGACCGTCGGTCTGAGGGTGATACGCGGTACTGAGATGTAATTCTGACCCCAGAGCCTCTTGTAAGCTCTTCCAAAACCCACTAGTGAACAACGGGTCTCGGTCACTCACAATGCTTTTGGGTACTCCATGAAATCTCACTACCCATTTCATATACAATTCTGCAAACTTAGCTGCCGTTCTGGTCGATTTGACTGGTATGAATCTTGCACTTTTAGTCAATTGATCCACAATTACCCAAATGCTATCATATCCCGACCTAGTCCTTGGTAAACCATCGATGAAATCCATTGAGACTTGTTCCCATTTCCATTCGGGAATTTCTAATGGTTGCAACAACCCACTAGGCTTCTTTTGCTCGGCTTTAACTAGCTGGCAATTCATGCATTTGGATATAAACCTCCCAATGTCTCTTTTCATCCCTTCCCAGTAGTAGGTCTGCTTCATATCTCGATACATCTTTTTACCACCGGGGTGTATAGTCAGTTTTGAGTGATGACATTCTTTAAGCACTTCATCTCTCAAACCATTCACGTCGGGTACAACTAGTCTTCCATTCTTTCTAAGCCATCCATCTCGATCAAGCCCATACACATTCATCTCCTCACCGTCGATGTCCATCTCTAACTTGGAGATGATTTCCAATAGATTAGGATCGTCCCTCTGGCTGGAACCAATCCGCTCTATCAAAGTGGGTCTGATCGCCAAACTAGCTAGCATGACTGGATCCAATTCGCACTTTGGTCTGAAATCAAACCCCGCGATATACTCCAGTTGCTTCCATTCAAGAAACGTTGCCCCTAAACTGGCATGTCTCCTACTCAAGGCATCGGCTACCGCATTACCTTTCCTACGTGTGTATGCGATATCAAAATTATACGAATCCAAGAACTCTAACCTTCTCTGCTGACGGAGATTCAGATCTTTCTGAGAGAAGAGATACTTTAACGATTTATGATCGGTAAACAACTCAAATCTTTCTCCCAAGAGATAGTGTCTCCACATCTTCAGCGCAAACACGATCGCTGCTAATTCCAATTCATGGGTAGGATACTTCTTCTCATGCGGTTTTAGCTGTCGACTAGCATAAGCTACAACCCTACCTCCTTGCATCAATACAGCACCTAGTCCGGTACCACAAGCATCCGTGTATACCGTCATCTCTTCATTCCCCTTAGGAATGACCAATACCGGCGCACACGTCAACTTCTCTTTTAGACTCTTGAATGCCTTTTCACACACTCCGTCCCAGACGAAGGACTGATTCTTCTTAGTCAACTGAGTCAACGGTGCTGCTATCTTGGAGAAGTCCTGGATAAACTTATGATAATATCCAGCTAATCCCAAGAAACTTCTTACATCTGTTGCATTCTTGGGCATAGGCCAATCCTGTACCGTAGCCACCTTCGCAGGGTCCACGGCAACACCACTCTCTGAAACAACATGGCCCAAGAATCTCACTTCCCTTCTCCAAAAGTGACACTTAGAGAATTTCTCTTTCAATTGGTGTTTCCTCAACACTTCCATCACTATCCTCAAGTGTCCCTTGTGTTCCTCCTCTGTCCTTGAGTAAACAAGGATATCGTCTACGAACACAAGAACAAACTTATTCAACTGATCTTTGAATACTCGATTCATAAGATCCACAAAGTAGGCTGGTGCATTGGTCAACCCAAATGGCATGACCAACCACTCATAAAATCCAGACGGCGTCCTAAATGCCGTTTTCGGAACGCTCTTATCCGCTACTCGTAGCTGATGAAATCCTGTCGCGAGGTCCAACTGGGAGAACACTCTTGCTCCTTCCATTTGATCAAACAGATCATCTATCCGCGGTAGAGGATACTTATTCTTCCTCGTTACCTTATTCAACTCGCGATAGTCCACACACAAACGAAGGGAACCATCTGCCTTAGTGGCGAACACAACTGGTGCTCCCCAGTCGGAGACACTCCTTCTAATAAATCCCTTCTTCAAAAGATTGCTGACTTGCACCTCGAGCTCTCGCTGCTCCCTTGGTGCCATACGACAAAGTGGAATCACTATAGGTCTGGCATCTTTCACCAAATCAATACGGAACTCAATCTCTCGATGTGGTGGAAGCCCGGTCACTTCTTCGAAAACGTCTGGATACTGGCCAACCACGGGAAAACCTGACAACTCACTATGTGGAATGTCGAGGGAGTTTAGAAAACTAGCCAATACCCCCTCACTGGGTAGACCACCAAACACTATCCTCCGCCCATCATCCACTCTAGCTGTCACCAAAAAGCCCTCACAGTCTACCACCACCCCGTATCTTTGGAGCCAATCTACTCCCAAAATAATGCCAAACCCAGTAAAGCCCAAAACAAAACAATCACAAACAAACATGCATCCATGACTCGACAAGACCACATTACGACAAATCATGCTAAGGCTAGTAGAACCACCAATCGGGTTCGTCACTACTAAAGGTCTATCGACAATCTCGGGCTCCAATCCCAACCTATCTACCAGGTCACTAGATATGAAAGAACTGGAAGCTCCGGTATCAAACAAAACTCTAATAGGAACATCATAAACAGAAAGCATACCTTGAATGACGACATTCTTTCCTTTCTCCGCCGCAGTTGGGGCATTCGACGAAGAAGGAACAACATAATAGCATATGCTTTCTAAATCTGCTTCTCCTTAAGAGGTTGTGGACACTTATCCTTGAAGTGTCCCATTTGACCACAGTTGAAGCACTTCTTATCCGCTGTCTTGGCCCGACAATCTTTAGCATAATAGCCCTTCTTACCACAGCTGAAGCACTCAACATCTTGCTTATTCTTTTTCTTCTGGCCATCCTTAGTCTGATTCTGCTTTCTCTTATTCTGGGAACCACCCTTGCCTCCACCACTTGCTTGTGGCTTTGGCTCCTCTGCAGATGCAACCTCAGTCTTCGGCTTAGGGTGGAGGCTTTCTGATCTCAATGCTTTCCCCACAATCGATTCAAACGTCTCAGCGATGTGGTTAATAAGCCTTTCCCCTAAGTACTGATCCAAACCAGTTATGAATTTCTCATTCTTCTTCTCGGCAGTATCAATAAGAGATAACCCATACTTCGACAAAGTGTCGAATTCAGCAATATACTCCGAGACAGCTCTGCCATTCTTCTTGAGCTCCAAGAATTTCTTGAACAACACTGACTTTTGGGCAGCTGGAATGAACTTCTCGCTAAAGCGAGCCTTGAACTGATCCCAAGTAACCTGATCTTCGGGGGTAGCTGCCTTTATAGCATTCCACCAATTCATTGCCCGCCCTTGCAACTGACGGGATGCTAGCTTTCTCTTCATCGCATCCTCGATACCCAAATCCTCGAAGATACGTTCGCAACTATCCAACCAATCCTGAACATCCATAGCCGACTCCGTTTCGTGAAACGGCTTCCCACCAAGGCTAGTATACTCCTTATTCAGTTTGGCGAAGTCGACTCTCGGCGCCTGTACTATTGGACCACCACCATTTCCACCATTGGGGGCTGCCCTTTGCACATCCCTAAGAATCTCTCTCATGAGGTCAGTAAACATCGTCCTCATGTCAGCAACATTCCCGTTATTGGCTCCCCTACCAGCACTTCTAGCATATCGTCTCATCGTCAATCTGAAAAAGGAAACGATTAATGACCCCATAGTGGTGCTAGTGCAGTACGACTTCACCCTTATACTACTAATAGTATATATATATATAGCTTTTAAAAACCAAAGTAATCACAAATACGCGCTCTCATATACGTACTATCTCTCCCTGGTGTCTTTCCTTAGGTTAACTACGCAACCTAGAGCTCTGTTACCAAGTGTGACGGCCAGCCCCACACCAACCGGCATTTCCTCCGAAAGTGTGCTGTACACATGCCCGACTAGCACGGGACGGTCGTCAGAAGAAAGGAAAGAAGGGAATTAACTAACGAGGAACCTGTAGAATGTCTCACAGCGCATGGAATAAAATATAATAATAACATACTTGACATAAAACAGGTGAGACAGTGCATAAGCTGATAACTAAAACCAACATCAACATCAGAGCAGCGGAAATCCAAATACAGCTTATCACAACTTTCCAAATTTACCGTCTCTAGAACAAAAGAAAACTAAAGTAGAAGATGCACTACTAATGCCCAAGCAGTGATCTTCAACAACACAGGGAGAATACTATATATATCATACGTGGAAGCCTCCTGCTCGTCTTCGGGTCATCTACCCATGCATCACCAGCTAACCTGTCTCTAGTCTGCTCGTGTGAGCACCCAGAGTAATAAGAGGAGACATAAAACTCTGGGTCAGACATAAAGCCTGGTATGAGCGATAAGCATTTAAACAGAACAATAACAGGTATACTAAACCATACCTGAACCTGCAACCAAAGAGTTAGTACCACATACCGTACAATACTCTAAGGTGCTATACTGGATAGTGTAAAGAATACGGGGTAGGGTGTGCATGTCATAATGATGGCAAACAAATCAAGCATAACAACCATCCTCACATCTCTCACTCAGTGCGTAAAGCATACGATATTCACCACTTCGATCACCCATCCTTGCTACGATTACTTTTCCCCATGAAGTCATAAATGGCTTCACTGCACTGATAACGTAGCCACTAGTCCTTCGCTATGTCCATTTGCCCCCATGGAGTTATTCACCCCATCTGCGCTGGCTCATAGCCTTATCAGTCCTTACTATGTCCACTTGCCCCATGGAGTTATTCACCCCATCTGCGCTGGCTCATAGTCTTACCAATCCTTTACTATGTCCACTTGCCCCATGGAGTTATTCACCCCATCTGCGCGGGCTCATAGTCTTACCAATCCTTTACTAAGTCCACTTGCCCTGTGGAGTTATTCACCCCATCTGCGCTGGCTCATAGTCTTACTACGCATCACCTTGCCCCTCAAGTCATAATGACTCTACTACACTGATAACGTAGTCTTGCTACCATCACCTTGCCCCTCGAGTCATAATGACTCTATTGCACTAATAAGTAGCCCATCATCCATTTTTAGTGGTGAATCGAAGTTATGAACGTCGACAACTCCTTAGCACACGTCCCGCAGCAAAGCCCAACCATGAAGTGAACTCATCGGTTCCCAACTGGATCCTGAGCTCTAACTTCCCATATTGGACTACCTTTGCATCTCGGGTTATTGGTCAATACTGGGTCGGGTCGGGTCCCCCTTCTAGCCATCGGTTCGGGTCGGGTCCTCTACTTTGAGTTGGTTCGTAGTCTTCTCCTGTAGCGGTTCGGTTCGGGTCCACCGCGTTGCATCGGTTCGGGTCGGGTGTCCCACTTCGGGTCGGGTTGGGTTGCCATCTCCCATTTAGTTCGTGCTTCCGCTCCGATCAGCTCCCTTGTTCTTCTCATGCTCCGATCCAATCTCTCCTCCTTTATCCGATCCGATCTCTCCTCCTTTATCCGATCTGATCCCAGTTCAATTAGCGTGGCCTTCCTTTTTGCCAGTTTTCTCAAGTGTCAAGTACCGATCTGATCGAATGCCTTGCCCAGTTCAACTTATCCGTTCCGAGCCCCCATATCCGATCCGATCCGGTCCAAAACCTGCACTTTTCCTGCAACTTTTCCAGCAAGTGTTTTACGCCATTCGACGACGTTTTCGACCAATTTAACTATTCTAATCAATCACAAATCATTCCAAACAGTCATAGTAACATAGCAAACTAACCACAAACCCCAAAACAACGAATTTACGTGTCAAAATGGATCCAATATACCCAAAACCCCATATTTTCCCTTAAGCATGTTTAAGCAAAACTAATCATAGGGTTAACAAAACTTAACCAAATTAAACCACTTTTCTACCATAGGCATAAAATATCAATTTCGAATTTTTAGATATTTTTCCAGAATTTATTAGTGTATAAATTCGCTAATCTTCACTAATTACCCTTAATTAACCGTAATTAGTGCAAAAACTTTGCAAATCACTCACCTTGGCCACAAATATAATTCTCAGAAATGAAACCTCGCTGATTTGGGTGAATTCTAACGTCTAACAACATCTCTAATACTGCTTTCGTGTTTTCTCTCCTTAATTTGACGTAGATTAAGCCAAAACTCGATTAGAAAGTGATATGGGGATGTTTCTAGATGTTGGCGGCCATTGTTAGGGTTCAAGAATGAAAGTGGCGGCTAGGAAATGAGGATAAGATTGTTCTCTAACTGATTTCAGCCTCCTCCTTACCCTAATCCCGAAATCCCCCATTGGGCCTAGCTGTTAATCACCCGGTTAAGCCCAATTAAGCTGTTTTTCACTATCTGAAACTTTTTTCAGCCATATCTCCCCAAACGGTGAGTCCGTTTGGCTAATGTGACCACTCTACGGAATTGTAAACCATTATCCGGAGCCAATGGAAGTGATTTCAGATCAAAATTCCTTTCCAATCAAAAGTTATGGCCAAAACAAGATCAGCTAGGGGCAAAATGGTCATTTAAAAATCAATAAAAATCATAAGCATGGGAAATGACTCTAATGGATGTTTCCCAAAGTTACATGACCATACGACTTCATATGCGAAAGAAATAAATATTCTACGATCCTATGATATGTAGAATACGGGTCGTTACACAATATTATACATCAAAACTAATGATGGATCATAATATATTTATCTTGTAGAATTTAAAATCTAGTCTTATATGCGTGAATTATGATAAAATTTATTTTTGTTGTGTAAGTAACGATGACAAAATTATACAAACAAAATGCATGAAAATACAATTTTGCATAAACTGTAAAATATTTTCTAATGATAAGAATTAAGTAAGAATATAAACACCAAAAAGCAAGGAAATAAAAATAAAAAAAAAGTCAAAAACTATAAGTATAAGTAAGTTATTTTGTGTTTAGAGATCTCACTTAGAAGAGAAGGAAATATTTTGATACTTTAAAAATTGTTGTCCAGCATACTAAACATACTGGAATTTCTTTTAAATATTGGATGCATCTTTTTTTTTAATGATGCTCAAACAAACAAAAGAGTCTTTATTGTTTCTAGATATTAGATCTAATTGCCTAGACTAAAGAACATAGATATAGATTGGTGTATCTGGACAACAGTCCAACCAAGTCAAGTTCTCAATAAAAAAAAATGTGAAATGCATTAATAAAACTTGATGGAACACTAGCTAAAGCAATATGCAAACCATTGAAGGAAAAAGCATGTATGCAGAATTAGAAAACATTGTAGATATGGTTGCATGATTGCATCTCAATGGGTCTGGGCTTTAATTACTATACAAAAGTAAAAAAATCAAATAGCGCGCTATTTTGCGCTTCGATAAAATAGCGCGTTATTTATGGGCTATAAAGAACCCCTGCGCTATTTTAGGTTCCTTAGAGCAGAGCTTACGCTATACGCTATTTGGCTTTTTTGCGTGTGCTTTGATAACACGGAACAAACTCAAATTTTGGATAGATTATAATATATACGTGGATTGAAATCTACAAAATCTTGTTGAATTTTGATTAGTGTAGCTCACAGTAGGGTATGGATGCTGCAAAACAGGGATGCCCCGAAATGCTCCTCACATATATACATATACATGTGTGTGTATGTGTTTATGTTCCGCTACACCTCTTATATTGTATGTGAAATTCCCCCTGAATTCGCCAAAATCAGAATGTGTGGCTGGAATTCAAGGGAATTTCACATGCAATATAAGAGGTATAGCAGAACATTTGCTTATATATATATATATATATATATATATATATATGTTTATGTATGTGTGTGCGTGTGCGCGTGTGTGTGTGTGTGTGCGCGCACGCTTGTATATATAGAGGGCGACTATTTGAACATAAAATTGGACTTAAGTTAAGAAAACACAAAGCATCAACCGTTAGATCTTTTTGTCCTTATATGGAGGGGTGGAATTCAGAGGAGATCAATGATAGAGATCGACTATGTCACCAATTGTGTCAAAATTTTGTGTTTAAATAGACTTTTCCATATATATATATATATATGTATGTATGTATGTATATGTGTGTGTGTGTTAATAAAGTACCAGTTTTCTATAAAAAACATTACAGACCCAGAAAAATAAATAAAATGATAGATCAACAAATTAAGGCATAACCAAACAATAATCAATCAACAAAACAAACACATATAGCTTATCAGATATGATTGTTTTCCAATACCAGTTACTCATTATTTTTACTAAATCGGAGTGAAAACCGATTGGGCAAATTCAAATCAAGTATAATTGGAAAGCCAACCGTGGTCAGCTTAAATCATTGGAGGTAACGCTAATCATTACTAACCTAATTAATACTGATTAAGAATAGAGATTACCAGAAATATATAACTGAGGTAATGTTAATCGTTGAAGCAGCTAAATCAAAGCATGGCTCTCGGAATTGATGACGAGATGAAAATCGTTCAAGTAAAAAAACCGTAATCGATTTCAAATATTTCAGTGGCATTAGATGTGGTTTTAAAGACTATAGTGGGCCAAAACAGCCCATATTTACGTGATATTCAGTGGACTATTTTAGCTTGGTTACAGCTGAGCCATTCACCATGGGCTGGATACTAACCAGGCCAGTGGGGCATGAGTGATATTTCTTTTTTTTTTTTTTTTTACCTCAAAAAAGGAAATTATCTAATCATTTAGAATGCAAATTTTTGTGCATATCGTAATTATCCAATCTTTTTTTGGTTACATATTTGATCATGTTAATATGGTTTAGATCTTACATCTTATACAATGGATTTACATATGCTTATGTTGTCCGTTCTATCATTTGCTTTGGTTTAAGAAACTAATCTTCTTTCTATTTCTAAAAATAATAATCATAACAACGTCATATTCATTTATTTATTTTTCATAATCTTTAAAATAAATCAGATTTAAACCCATTTTAATTATGTAAATACAATTTTATGACATAACATAATATGCATTACTTTTAACAATCATATCATACTTATAACTTTTTAATATAACATGTTATCTTTTATGTTTTAGCTCTAAAATAATAATATAATATGTTATCTTTTATGTTTTAGCTCTTAAACAATATTAAAAAGTTAGAGTAAATCGCTGCTATTAACGGGCCAAATTATTTCATCCTGTCATGTTCGTTATTTCTTCTATTACAGAACTCAAAATCTATTTTTCCAACCATAAAACAAAAATTCATTGTCATTTCATGATTGATCAAAAGGGTAAAAAGGAAAATTAGACTATAAGGTAGTGTTTGGTTTAAATTTTGTTTTGAGTTTTAAGTATTCAACACTAGTTACAATAAATAAAAATAGTTGAGTGACAGCAAAGGAATTATAAGGAAGATGGAAAGGACAATGGATATGATGGAGGGACGACGGAAGGGTAAATTGTCTCATTCTTCTGTTACTTCCTAAAATACTGAAAATAAGTAGAAGTAGTTTTCTGTTTATTGCGATCTTCGTTTTCTAAGACGGAATTTTTCCATCATGAACATGCATCGTTCGCATTTATGGACGAAAACCTACAACTAAAAAGCATAAATCAAACACCACCTAAATTTTCACCACTTGATGTCATGCCACCACTCTGCATCTCAGTCACTTTGATATTGCGCACTAGCGTTGTCGCATTGACATCACCGTCATCAACTCTGCCTTGATTGTGGTACGTCGAGCATGAGGTTGGGTAAGAGTTTGAATGTCTATAAACTTTCCAATTGTGGATTGAATCCCTTGTCATCGCCAAAATGGCCGGGGCGAGGCATCCCCCGAAGGGGGATGATTTTCTTAGTCTTTCTCCTTGCCCAAAACAGAGGGGGCAGGTTTAAAGCATCGAAACATAAGCCGCCATTTCACACCAGAGATGGTCGTGGCGGTGCATCTAAAAATTAGCACTCCGTGCCTCTGCTTGTAGAAGAGTACGCCCTGCCTCTGCTCGAACTAAGCACGTCCTACCTCTACTCGCAGAAGAACACGTCCTACCTCTGCTTATGTTCCGCGTTACCCGCAAAAGAGAGCACAAACCCCTATCATCGCATACGATGGTCAGGATAGGGAACCCCTTGGAGGGGGGTGGTGTATAAGCCTCTATCAGTGCCTATGATGTCCCATGTAGAGTGTCAAAAGAATAAACCTTAGTTCTGTGCCTATAATGGCATCGTCTAAGTTTCTAAGCCCTTATCATCACCTACGATGGTCAGGATAAGGTACCACTTGGAGGGAGGTCGGGTAAGTCCTTGGGCCCTACTTGTGGATAAGCTAGCCAAGCGCTCCGGACGCACAGGCCCAGAGAGTGGCCAACAAAGCACGCACATCCTCTTCTTTAACAACAAAAGCCCAAGGGGAGGCTCAAGAAGCATGTACAACCTCTGCTTCCCAAAACAAATCCGAAGGGAATACTCACTTTACTAATACCGGAGGGAGTTCCGGTTCTCTATATTAATACTCGAATCTGGGTGGATTCAGCTCTTCATTAATGTCGGAAGGGTTTCCAGCCCTTAATCCAAAAAATACGCGAATCTAGGTGAATTCGACTCTTCATTAATGCCGGAAGGGTTTTCGGTCCTTAATCTAAAAAATACCCGAATCTGGGTGGATTCGGTTCTTTATTAATGCCAGGATGATTTCCGGTCCTTAATCTAAAAAAATACCCGAATCTGGGTGGATTCGGCTCTTCATTAATACCGGAAGAGTTTCCGATCCTTAATCTAAAAAATACCCGAATCTGAGTGAATTCGGCTATTCATTAATGCCGGAAGGGTTTTCAGTCCTTAATCTAAAAAATACCTGAATCTAGGTGGATTCGGCTCGTCAGTAATGCCAGGATGATTTCCGGTCCTTAATCTAAAAAAATTCTGAATCTAGGTGGATTCGGCTCTTCATTAATGCCGTAAAGGTTTCCGGTCCTTAATCTAAAAAATACCCGAATCTGGGTGGATTTGGCTCTTCATTAATGCCGGAAGGGTTTCCGATCCTTAATCTGAAAAATACCCGAATCTGGGTGGATTCGGGTCTTCATTAATGCCGGGAGGATTTCCGGTCCTTAATCTAAAAATACCGAATCTGGGTGGATTCGGCTCTTCATTAATGTCGAGAGGATTTCCGCTCCTCAATCTAAAAATACCCGATTCTGGGTGGATTCGGATCTTTATTAATGTCGGAAGGGTTTCCGGTCCTTAATCTAAAAAATACCGGAATCTGGGTGGATTCTGCTCTTTACTAATGCCGAAAGGGTTTCCGGTCCTTAAACTAAAAAATACCCGAATCTGGGTGGATTCGGCTCTTCATTAGTGCCAAAAGGGTTTTCGGTCCTTAACCTTAAAATACCCGAATTTGGGTGGATTCGGCTCTTCATTAATATTGGAAAGGTTCTCGGTCTTCAAACTTTAGGTCCCCGAATCTGGGTGAATTCGGCTCCTTAATCTTGATCCGTTCGACTCTGGATAGTATTCGACTCAACATCATTATTGGAAAGAGTTTTCAATCTTCCATCGAGGCCTGAATCTAGGTTACTTCATTCCTCTATAAGGCCTCGAAAGCAAATCTCTTTGGCGGGACCTATGGCATAACTTAGCATTGGAAAGTAATTGGCAAACGAATAAGAAAGCCCGGGGAAAGAGGCTTGACTTGGAAAGACGAAGACACCCCTTCACTAAGGGGGGAATGTTACTACCAAAATGATCTCAGCGCAAGACGACAGTGAAGGGATGTCAAATTAATATAATGGAGGGATGAAGAATTCGAGAGCAACTCAGGCCGATACCCCCTTTGGAGAGAAAGGACCCGAAACCTAACGGACATCAACAAAGGTTCGTCCGACAAGGTCTACCCGTGAGGAATTAGCCGATGTAACGCCAATACATTAAAAAAAGGAAGAGTATCAGGCCAAAGCATAAAGATGGTTTGTAACCTACCCCTGAAGAGCGACTCCATATGTGACGAAAGGGGTTATCTTCGTACGTAGCATGAGTATCACCGATAGCCACCTTCCAGAGAGCCAAACCGGAAGGATAAACCTAGATTCAAGCAAGGATACAGGCTACTCATACTAATCCGCCTAGTACCTGAACCATCAACGATTCTAAATTGGCAAATATACTCGTACATCGTTAGCGCGGGCCCCTCCAAGTACCCACGATAAAGCCGAAAGCTTACCTCCGAAAGCCTACAACAAAGGACCAACACTTGAAGGCATCCACCGAGGAATCCAGAATGCCTTCACAATCCGTCTCGGCAACAAGCCCCCTTCCACCAAGGGGAGGCCACAAGTCACGCGGAACCCTCGCTTCGGAGACTATAACCGACATCACGAGGAGGACTGATAGTCAAATGCCTGAAGCTAAGGAAAAAAGCGGCCGATAGGAATCATTTAGGCCCAACAACCTACTGATGGAAGGACCTCGATTCTCTATAAATAGGACCCCAGGAGCTTCACAAAGGGGGACGAACATTTTGTTTCTCATATGATTTTTTTCCTTCTTCTCAGGAGGAGCAAATCACCTATTCTTGTAATATATCTACAATCTATTAATGGAGAATTCCGAGTCCCATACACCTTATGATTTGATAATCTTGTAGTGTTATAATGATGAAATAGGGAGTTAACACTAACCTTTATGATGAGGAGATCAATCAAGGTGCTCCAGGGGTGAAGGAAGAGGTCTTGGTGGAAACATAAAGTCCCCTTCTCCTTGCCTCAATGGGCCGCCATGATTGATTCATACTCTCATGCTGAGCCTAATGCTTACCAAACATTGATGAACTAAATCATATATGAATTCCTAACCCGATCTCTATTGTGATCCAAACTCCTCTCATGAGAAGATCTGACACGAGGGATTCATCGGAGTTAACGAATGATGCGACACTTTCATCCATGAACTCAAGGGAGGCGTTAGCCTGTTTTCTTCTTATTGGAATGCACAATGTCGTCATTATGGCACAGAAGCTCATCCATTCCAGATTCAGGATTATTCCTGGAGACTCTGAGTCATGACCACGACAAATATCGTGAATGTATACATTACATTTTGTAATC
This sequence comes from Allium sativum, assembly GCA_030737875.1. Lineage (NCBI taxonomy): Eukaryota > Viridiplantae > Streptophyta > Magnoliopsida > Asparagales > Amaryllidaceae > Allium > Allium sativum. The sequence goes on along the minus strand of JASFAX010004958.1, from coordinate 9,491 downwards.
TGGGTGTTGACGAAAAATGTCGTTAATAGATGTTCTATGGATGCTTATAAAATAATATGGGTACACAACATGGTTCTTAGAGCAAGTAGTGTTTTTTGCCTCTTTAAAAAAATTTCGAGACGAAATCTTTTTTAAGGGAGGAGAATGTAACACACCATAAAATAATCCTTAAATAGACATAGGATACTTCAGTTTAAATTAAATAATAATAATAATCTGTAATAAATTACTGGGCTGAAAATTGAAATTTGGATCATTGTATATTGACCCATGAAAGTATTGGTATTGCATTCGTGGTGAGATTTTGCTCCGTTTTCATATTTCATTTACTGAAATGGAGTTCATGTAAAGGAAATATTTATAAACCAAGTTGGACGTAAATTATTCACACACAACGTTTGAAATTAAAATCGATTAAATATAAATTCGGAATATAATTAATTATAGATTGGCTTAAAAGATAATTTTGGGAGGATTTGAATTTATGTGTATATATTTGTATGCAAAGAGGGATAAGAAACAAAAGGTAATCAATCTAATTAATCAATAATTAATAAAACAGGAAAGTAACTTGGAGAATGAATCTCTTGGGAAAATTTGACCCAAAAGGTTCGACCCCTATCCTTGAGGAGGGTCGACCACCCTTCTAAGGGGGAGGTGGACCTCCCTTGGTGAAAAAGTGTAGGGAAAGCTTGATATTTGCAGGGGTTTATATATAGTTTTGCATCAAATAGACCGTCCAGATTAAATAAAATTAATTCAACAGTCTATACACACACTTGCAACTATAAATATAGCTCCCTAGCATCACTCTAAACCCTACTCTCATTTCTTTCTATGTCTCCATATTGTCCTTTTGCCATTGTTAATTCCAGAGAAAGGTTATGACTCCCTTATATTCCTTTAACCTCCATTCTATCTTCTCTAACCTGGATTTCTATAGATTTAGATTCTGGAATTTAGTGTGTGTGTATGTATATATATGTGAGACTCTTAGATTTTGATTATTATATATATATATATTAGATGGATTGGAGCACGGTTTCATAGGATGATTCCAGATCTGATTCTACTACAAATTCTATTGTTCTTCTATCTCAAATCACGATTTGATAGAAAAGAGGGAATAATGTGTATTTTTCATTGGGGATTCTCTGGAATTATTCATCGCATTTTCCTTGAACCCTATAAATTACTGCTTTATATCTTCTGTAGTTTGGGTTTGGATTATTATGTTTGTATGAGATTTGGGTTAAAACCAAAATAAAATGCTATAAACCCTCCAAATCCTATATTTTGTTTATTGCTGAAATGGTCAATCAAACTGATGTAATTGGGTTTTTGTTATCTAAATAATGGAAGTTTGGCTTAGGGTGATGTGAAATCCTTAGGTTTGGTTCTGATTCGTTTGATTCTTATTTTTAATATTCATATATATGTTTGTGTACTAAAGATAAAAGATTTGTGTATTGTAAATTAATAGGTTTAAACGTCTATTTTAAATGGAATGTTTGAACGAATTATATTAATATATTAAAATCTTAAGTTTTTGTATGCAAAATAATTTAGCAAGTGAAGTAGCGCCAAGGTTATTGTGAGAAGTCTAGGTGTCATACGACAATATAATTATTACACCAAGACGCTAGGTTAATCCCACCTTGTAGTAGAAGCCTGGTTGGAACCGCTCAACAAATACAACATCTACAAGTGGACGGTTCAATGTGAGATGTCTAGTGTATATATATAAATATATATACTTTTTTTTTGAAAATTGGTACGCTTTTATTATTAATTTGTTGAATAACAGTACATGGTCCCAACAACAAACTAAAGAAAAATATAATACAAATTAACTGACATATAAACAGCAAATAAATTGAAAATAAACTTAACAGAACCTAGGATGAGGTCTTCTTTATCCTAAAGTGCGAACCCGCTGCACTAAAATCATAGATCCAACATCTCCATTTTTTAAGCCGAAGTCCCCCACTAAGTTTAGATCTTTCTTTCATTCCCCACTTCTCTTGAAACTGTACGTCACTACTTTGTGTTGAAATAGTAACTAGCCACGTTTCCCACTCATGGACGATAACTTCCAACACCAAGCTTGCACAGAATTAACTCTCAAAATATTCCAATTTGCATCTCTATCTGGATTTACGTTTAGAAAAAACCACTACTACACTGTTGGACTTCATTGATTCTGGTGAAACACTTATTGAGTACCAATGTTAAATAAAACCCAATCAACCATTAAACAATCTCTTAATCTTGTTACACAAACCCATAAGTTGGTACACTGAGTTTAGCCGCCAAGATGGAAAAATTGTTTGTAGTGGTTTACTGTTATTTATATTCAGTCGCTCAGCATATATCCTTAAACAAATAGTTACATTGATTTTCAATTTCCTGAAATTATATGATGGCATGAATCCAATACCATGACTAATATTGAGCACACCTAAAAGTTAATCCTTAGATCCTAGATATTTGCTAGTTAAACTAGAATTAACTTCTAGCATTCCACATTTAAGTTAACAGGAAGAACGGTTACACCATTAAATCAAACAACCCAAAAAATAACTTGTTATCGTTATTTTCCGTCAACGAATGAAGTAAGTTATATAGGACGTGTGTTCAAGAAATTTGATGCAGTCACAGACTCATGATCTAGGGTTACTGAAGGATATTCGAAGACCAGTGTTACTTAGCTAAATCTACCTTTCCTTAAGCATCGGAATCTTGGTTCTGAAGATTAGTTATTCTTCCCTCAAGGGATGAATATCATGCTTACAGTACAGCGGAGTTCCGAAATGACTTGAAGAAGGCTTACTTAGTCTGATACAACTAAGGTCTTATGAAATTAGTTACTCCCTAGATCATGAATGTAACGATATGTATTGTGATAAGAAGGAAACAAGCTAATGATTCTCCATATTAGGGAGAAAAGGGCATCACAATGCTTATTAACTCAGATGATCCTTCTGCATCGAACCGGCCCGAAGGGCCTTGGTTGCATCAGAGATCAAGTTATAAACCTGCAAACAACCTCCTGCACGAGGTTAGGAAGCATTAGGCTCATTATGAGAGCATCGATCAATGTTGCAAACCCTCAAGATAGAAGGAGAAGGACTTCAAATTTCTATGAAGCCCTTTCTCTTTCATGAAGGTGCCATGATCAACTTTCTCATACAAAAGCTTAGTATTAACTCCTTGTTTCATCATAATGGCACAACAAGATCATCAAATCGCAAGATGTTTAAGTCTCAGAATTCTTCATTCATAAGTTGTAGATGTATTACAAGAGTTGAAGAAATCCCAATCTGATTTGGGAATTTAGGATTTTCTCCTTAAAGAGGGAAGAACAAGATTGAGAAAAATGAAAAAAAAAATCCCCTCTAAATGTGACTCCTGGGGTCTTATTTATAGAGAAATCGGGAATCCTTCTGTTGTTGGGCCGTTGTGCTTGCGGATACCTTTGTCGGCTGCTTTTCTCCTTGGTTTCGGTTGTTTTAGCTCGTCGCCGCTTTGTGGGGTGGATTACAGCTTCCGGAAGGAAGGTCTCGGTCAACTAGGGCTTTTGTGAGAGGGATATGGGCTCGTTGATATAGTAGCTTTTTCCAGAAGGTCTTTGAACCTCCTGTTGCATGATCTCGGTTATAAGCTTCCGGATGTAGGCTCCCGGTTTTCTCATAAATACTTAGAGGAGCTTGTCCTTAAGATGTACATATATAGCTGCCGGTTCGAAACCGCTGTCGGTGTTTGTACTAAGTGGTTTTGTATGGATAGCCTATATTCTTCCTAGGGTTCCAGTTTTCCTTCCGGTGGGATCTCCCGGTATAGCCTAGTCTTCCGGAAGGTAACTCCGAGTGAGCTTCCTGTTGTCTATCAGTGCGACATTTCAGTGTTTATGCAGTAGATGTTTTGGAAGCTGGTTCCGGATAATCTTTATGCACCTTTGGCTTGATACCATTGATGTCTTTATCTCCTGGTGTATCGGTATTAAACAGGTTAATACCTATAGCCCTTCCGTCTTTCTGGGTTTCAATTGGCGGAGCTCTTGCCTCTCTTTCTTATCTTTCGTCCTAGATGACCTTTCGCTATAGGATTCCCCTATTGGATGGACCCCGCCATAGAGACCCTGTCGATATTTTGTGGCTTATGAGTTCCTTTCTTCTAGGATGGTGTCGGTTTATGTAACTCTCGGACCATTCTTTCCTGCTCTTGGTTCTTTCTGGTGTTTGGCTCTTGCCTTTTGGCAAATTCCTTTGTGCTTACGATCACCGGTACCCCTTCACTGTCAGCTTGTTTCGGAGTGAATTTTGGTAGTAACATTTGCCCCTCTAGTGAAGGGATGTTTTCGACTTTCCAAGTCGTACTTTTCTTTCTAGACTTTCCTAACATGGGATTGCACAACAAGCCTCCAAGGTATTGTTATTGCGCTAGATTTTACCTGAACGTTAAAGGTTGGAAGCTAATAATCAATTTCTTGCTTTGATAATAACCTTTAGGCCAACCCTTATTTGGGTAATCTAAGGACTGAGGGCTAGAAATCCTCTTCCGACCTTAATAGAAGTTCTGAACCGCCCGTTGTTTGGGTAATTAAAGATTGAGGACCGGGAATCCCCTTCTGGCATTAATTGAAGAATTAAACCAACCCAGATTCGGGTATTAATATAGAAGAACTAATCCAACCCTTGTTCAGGTAATTAAAGATTGAGTATCAGAAACCCACTTCCGATGTTCGTGAAGAACCGAATTAACACAGATTCGAATATTTAAAGATTGAAGACCGTCAAACCCTTTCGGCATTTGTGAAGAGCCGAATCAACCCAGATTCAGGCATTAAAAGATTGAAGACCGGGAACCCCCGACATTTGTGAAGAGCCGAATCAACCAAGATTCGGGTATTTAAAGATTGAAGACCGGAAACCCCTTCCGGCATTAATGTTTTGGCATCCCCCTTGGATTTGATTTGTGAAGCAGAGGCTGTACGTGCTTCCTGAGCCACTCCCTAGGCTTTTGATGTCAAAGCAGAGGGTGTACGTGCTTTGTTGGCAACTCTCTGGGCCTGTGCATTTGGTGCGCTTGGCTAGCTTATCCACAAGCAGGGCCCAAGGACTTACCCGACCTCCCTCTAGGAGGCGCCTTATCCTGACCATCGTAGATGATGATAAGGTCTTAGAAACTTAGATGGGGCCATTGTAGGCATAGAACTAAGGTTTACTCTTTTGATGCTCTGTACTGACCATTGTAGGTACTGATAGAGGCATACACGCCACCCCTCTCCTAGGGATGCCCTATCCTGACCATCGTAGGCGATAATATGGGTTTGCATTCCCTTCTGCGGGTAACATGAGCAAAAACAGAGGAAGGACATGCCCTTCTGCGAGCAGAGTAGGACGTGCTTAGTTCTGGTAGAGGCAGGGCGTACTCTTCTACTAGCAGAGGCAGGGCATCCTAATTTTAGATGCACCGCCACGACGATTTCTGGTGTGAAACAGAGGCTTACTCTTTTGATACTTTAACCTAGGCCCCTCTGCTTTGGGCATGGAGAAAGACTAACACATCATCCCCCTCCGGGGGATGCCTCGTCTTGACCAATTTTTGGTGATGACAAGGGATTTGATCCTTTTTTTCAGCTTGACCACTTTTTGGTCTCTTTTAAGCTACTGAGAGGGTTTTCGTGCCCTTGGTTATGTGATCATCTTTGGAGGAAAGCCTTTTTCCTTATTCCTTTATCATTGAGAAGTATGGTCTTAAATGTTCTGAGTTCCATGTTCTCGGAATAAGATCACCATTGGATCTGCACAGTCGATATGTTCCGGGTATAACTTCTTGATGGACGATCAAGGGTCCTTCCCAATTTGGGCCGAGAGAGCCATTCACTGGGTTCTTTGCGTTAGCTATCCCTCTTCGTAAAACTAACTCTCCTTTTGCGAAGGTTCTTGTCCTGACCTTTGTGTTGTAGTATTTCATAATCCTTCTTTGATATTCAGTTGTTCTGATTGCAGTCTCATCTCCTAATCCCTGTATTAAGTCTAAGGATTCCTTTCTTAACTCCTGATTGGGATTAAACACATATTATATCCTTTTATCTGATGGGATTTCGACTTAAACCGGAAGCATGACTTTGCATCCATATGTCAAGGAAAAAGGGGCGTGTCCTGTTGCTGTTTTGGCAGAGGTTCTATACGCCCAAAGCACTAAAGGAAACTCTTCGGGCCAATTTCCCTTGGCTTGGTTTAGGCGTATTTTAAGAATTGTCTTTATGGTTTTGTTGGCATGTGACGACTCATGTCCGTTAATATCACTCATTAAGAGAATGGATTAAGTTTCATGAAGCGTTGTAGGTGAATAGAAACAGAAACATTACAAGACAGATATAAAATAGCAGTGGAATTTAGAAACTTTATTAATCATAAAGCGTCGTGGTTCAAAACATCATATATTTGAAAATACATAAACCTGGTACATCATCAAACTTCTATCTTGCAATTAAAACATCAGAGTACAATGATAAAAGAAGCAATATTCCTCAAAACATAAGCCATAGCAAAGAGATCGCAAATCAAGTCTTACATCTTAGTAGCTCCAAGCTAGACTATGAAGAATCCTGATCAAGCTTGAGTATTCCCACCCTGAGAACCTAGGGGTGGGGGAACGGAAGAGAAAGAAGAGAAAACAAAATGGGTCAGACATAAAGTCTGGCGAGTCCAGTTACTTTTAGCAAATAAATAAGTAAAAGTATCATGACAGACATATAAAGTGGATAAGAAAGATAACATCCAAAAAGGCAAGTATGACAAGGTAAGCAAGATAACATGATAGAGTATACTACGCTTCTCTAATGATTTCTCTACACTAACACTAGTTTCTTACTAACAAGATGATCCCCAACAAGTATAAGATGGTAGACTTAGGTGTACTTCCAGTGAGAGGTTTTCACCCCCATGCAGTCAACGCCCCTAAGGGTATTAATGGGCTCCCCAAATATACCGGAGTCTAATTGTACCCTGGCACCCTACTTTGAAGATACCCTGTGCTGGCCTCACAGAAGGATGTATCATTTCGTAAAATGGCAACCCTTTGTTTTTATGACGTGCACAACCATATCTACAGGTGTCACGGTTGTCTTATCCCCCTCTGCCCGGACCATGCACGCACATGACCCCGGTCGGTTTGCGTCGCCCACACCGTCCTCCACGTTTGGATCTCCTACAATCGGCCCAGTAAGTGTGCCCGGACTCCAACCTAGGGCGGAGTACTTGTTTGATACAGTTATATGGGTTACTGATTGAAACGGGTCCCACACACAAGATGATGCATGCTCTTCCCTTTGTCTTGCATCCCCACTAGGATTTCCACATGTTATGCTTACCTAACGGTATCTTTAATTACATAACCCCAACATTTCCATAGTTTATGCTTACCTAATGGTGCCTTTAATTACATAACCCCAACCAGTTAAGTTTTGTGGGCCTATATATAAATATTATCCACCCCAACCAGATATACTTAACCCTCCCACTGTTTCAACCAAGTTTACTTAACCCCTACTCAAGTAAACATGTTCATACAATCCCTATGGATTCAACTAGGCTAAGTATTACAGACTAACAGGTTATCCCCATTCACATTGACTACTTTTCACTTGCCAAAATTCCACTTGCTTATTAATTTCATATAAATATAACTTAATCCATTTAATTTTATTAATAAGCCCCATCACATGTTCTTCTTTAGATTGTAATTATCGAAAGTGATCTACAATCTTTCACCCTTGGATTATAATTAAAGGAAGCAATCTTATAATTGTAAGGAATCTCGATCTAATCGGGTTCCAGTTTTAACAATTTTAACACTTTAAAATCTGGGATCTATGCAAAATAATAAACCGATCATCTATAGAATTTAGGGTTTATACCTATCGTTCGCGATTCCAAGGATGAACATAACTGAATCGAGTTTCCATTTTCAGATCCGTGAACGCTTGCGAGAATATAAAGGGTTGAATCGAATCTCAGCCCCCAAAGCAGCGAGCCTCCAAAAGTATCCACACAAACGTTTCCACTTCGATCGAATTGAAGAGGGAAAGGAATTTGGTGCTAGCTGCCATTTATTTGTTTTTATTGGAAAGGAAATTGCAGTAGGGTTTTATGTTTTTCGATCTTATCTCCTACACATCAGATGGCTCACGTGTGTTTTATAAAGGGAACGCTTTCCTTTATAAATTGAACGCATACCATAAAATGAGGAACCCACCAATATGCCATTTCAACATTAAATAAAATATCAATAGATTTGATAATTTATTTATCCAATAAATGTTTACCCTTTATAACATTTTAAGTATGTGACCCTATAGGTTATTATAACGTTGGCAATGATCTTAAATCGTATTTAAAATCATAAACAGTGATTGGCATCTAGCAATACGTCACTGCTACCCAAGCTATAATAAGATCAACGATTCGATACAACCTTTCCGTGATCAGTGTATAAATGAATATATTCCTTTTAATCATTATATCCAGGATTAAACTGTAGGCATGGATCGTATCACCCTCTTAATAATTTAATCTGTTTATCTTGATCGATGAATAGACTTTTTAAAACAAATCAATATTTGAGCACAACCATGCATTTCACAGTCTCACTCAATCAAGAGTGATGTGCACGTAAAAATGCACATTTATATTCACATATTTACTCTTGTTTAATTAAATAATTAAACATTTTTGGGTATTTTATACGATCAAACCATATTTTAAATATTTTCAAAATAATCACTCATTTTGGGAAAAAGTGGTCACTTGTGCATGTTTTAATTTGTGAAATCTTTTACTTGTTCCTTGTGTTTAACTCTTGTAGGAATTTTGAAGCTAAAAGGATATACACACATGAAGAGATGAGGGAAAGCATGCATTTTTACAAAAGGAGGCAAAGAATTAATTCATTTTATGCATAGAGGAGGCCCACACCTTTCAATTAACCCACTTGCTCTTAAGCTTCATATTAAAGACTGAGACAAAAAGGCCTCACGCATTCTACATGACTCATTAGTGGCTAATGGCAATTAGAAGCTACATGAATGGGCATTTTGGGGTTTTCCCAAGGAAAGTGATTAGGGTTTTAGGGTTTTTTGATCATGTATAATACCCCTTTGTTTCTTGTATTTCAGATCTTCTTTTTAGAAAATAAAAGTGCAATTGATCAAATAAAGAAAAATGAAGCCATTTTTCTTTATTTGATCAATTGCACTTTTATTTTCTAAAAAGAAGATCTGAAATACATGAAACAAAGGGGTATTATACATGATAAAAAAAAAACTAAAACCCTAATCACTTTCCTTGGGAAAACCCCAAAATGCCCATTCATGTAGCTTCTAATTGCCATTAGCCACTAATGAGTCATGTAGAATGCATGAGGCCTTTTTGTCTCAGTCTTTAATATGAAGCTTAAGAGCAAATGGGTTAATTGAAAGGTGT